>PVHP010028386.1:8343-23275 GCA_004024765.1 Zapus hudsonius | reverse complement strand
TCTCTCTCTCTCTCTCTCTCTCTCTCTCTCTCTCTCTTTCTCTCTCTCTCCCCTTGTAAATGAATAAATAAAAAAATATAAAAAAAAACAGAAGTATAGTTCTAAACATGAAAATTTCTTTTTTTTTTTGGTTTTTCGAGGTAGGGTCTTGCTCTAGCCCAGGCTGACCTGGAATTCACTAAGTAGTCTCAGGGTGGCCTTGAACTCATGGCTATCCTCCTACCTCTGCCTCCCAAGTACTGGGATTAAAGGCGTGTACCACCACGCCCGGCTGAAAATTTCTTAATTAGGGACCTTAGACAGTGATTTAAAAAGCAAACAGTTTTTGACTGCCCACACTTCCAAATACTTGTTTATAACAATAAAGAAAAGGTATCCCTGCTCTCAAAGGAGTGTACAACCTAACAGTATTAATCCAAGAATCTGGTTGTTTCCTCACCCCTCAAATGTTTTCTAAGATGTGATCTCGGATTTTCCTACCCACTCTTCCTCAAGAGGCTCCTTTAAATTACTCCCACACATCACCCCTCATAGTACCTATTACAACCTATGCATTCATTCAGATGAGCTCTCTTCCTATTGACTTCATAAAACAAAGACTTTGTGTTTTCTGCTGTATTCCCAGAGCCTTGCTCAATAAACATATGCTGAATATTGAATTAAAGAAGAGTAAAAGAGGGGCTGGAGAGATGGCTCAGCGGTTAAGGCACTTGCCTCTGGTGCCTGAGGCCCCGGGTTCAATTCCCCAGTACCCACATATGTCAGACCCACAAGGTGGTGGCCCTGGTGTTCTCTCCCTCCCTCTCTCTCTCTCTGTATTTTTCTGCTTGAAAATGAATAAATAAAATATTTTTAAAAAAGAAGAGCAAAAGAAAAGTTTCTATTGTTTATTCAGAACAGGATGTAGGTTAACCACTAGAGGAGGAGAGAAATGAACAAGGCTGACCTGGGACTTTTTCAAGAAATAATTAGTATTCATTTATCAACTGGAATAAAACCTCCAAACAATGATGAGGCAAAACAATGAGTTATGAATCATTTGTACAGTATGCTGTCAATTATCAAACGCCTAAAACGTGGAAAAAATAATTACACATTTTTAGTGGACATCTATGTACACAAACATACATACGAACATTTATTAAAAAAAAAAAAAAACATGTGCAGGGTATGGTGGTGCATGCCTTTAATCCCAGCACTCGGGAGGCAGAGGTAGGAGGAACACCGTGAATTCAAGGCCAGCCTGAGACTACAGAGTGAATTCCAGGTCAGCCTGGGCCAGAGTGAGACCCTACCTCGAAAAACAAAAACAAACAAACAAACAAAAAAAAAGAATGTGAAAAAAGCCAATGGGAAAAAGGAGAAAGATGAGAGTTTTATATTTATAAAGAATATTTTGCCGGGCGTGGTGGCGCATGCCTTTAATCCCAGCACTCGGGAGGCAGAGGTAGGAGGAACACCGTGAATTCAAGGCCAGCCTGAGACTACAGAGTGAATTCCAGGTCAGCATGGGCCAGAGTGAGACCCTACCTCGAAAAACAAAAACAAACAAACAAACAAAAAAAAGAATGTGAAAAAAGCCAATGGGAAAAAGGAGAAAGATGAGAGTTTTATATTTATAAAGAATATTTTGCCGGGCGTGGTGGCGCATGCCTTTAATCCCAGCACTCGGGAGGCAGAGGTAGGAGGATCACCATGAGTTCGAGGCCACCCTGAGACTACATAATGAATTCCAGGTCAGCCTGGACTAGAGCGAGACCCTACCTCGAAAAACAACAACAACAAAAAAAACTCAAGAATATTTTAAGCCTTAAAAAAATCTGAGATAAACTGGGCGTGGTGGCGCACGTCTTTAATCCCAGCACTCGGGAGGCAGAGGTAGGAGGATCGCTGTGAGTTCAAGGCCACCCTGAGACTACATTGTGAATTCCAGGTCAGCCGGGACCAGAGCCAGACCCTACCTTGAAAAATCTTAAAAAAAAAAAAAATCTGAGGTAGAGTTGGAAGGAAGTATAGTTCAGTGGTAGAGCATACACAAAGCACGTGTTTTTATATGGTGTGAATGTGTGTATGTATGAGTGCCTGCGTGTGTGTATGCAGGTGTGTGTGTACATGTGTGCAGAAACCAAAGGTTGATATCCCATGTTTTCCTCAGTTATTCTTTTACCTTATTCTCTAAGACAGCTCTATCTCCAGCAACTCAAAATAAATATACACACATACATAAGTAATAAATCCAGCTGGGTATGGGGATGCATGACTTTAATTCAGCACTTGGGAGGGAGAGGTAGGAGGATCATTGTGAGTTCAGGCCATCCTGTGCTAGAGTGAGACCCTACCTCAAAAACAAAAGAAAAGAAAAAACAAACAAAATCTGAACTAAATAGGATAAAATACAAAGATCTTTTTTGTGGTTGAGGAATTTAAAACAGTGATCTGGCTATGTAGCTAGCCCACAGTGGCCTCAAAGTCACAGCAATCCTCCTGCCTCAGACTCCTGAGTCCTGTGATTAGTAGGCATGTGCCACTATACTTGGCTTCAATGTGTTATGCCTTTTAAAATTAATGATTTACATTATTCTCTGTGGTCTTTTTTGTATGCTTGAAATACCTCTTTAAAAAAAGACAAACCAGGGCTAGAGAGATGGCTCAACGGGTAAGGCATTTGCCTCCAGTGCCTAAGGCCCCGGGTTCAATTCCCCATGACCCACATAAGCCAGACCCACAAGGTGGTGGCCCTGGTGCTCTCTCTCTCTCTCTCTCTCCCTCTCTCTCTCTGCTTGAAAATGAATAAATAAAATACTTAAAAAAAAAAAGACAAACCAGGGCTGGAGAGATGGCTCAGCGGTTAAGGCACTTGCCTCTAGTGCCTAAGGCCCCGGGTTCAATTCCCCAGGACCCACATAAGTGAGATCCACAAGGTGGTAGCCCTGGTTCTCTCTCTTCTCTCTCTATTTCTCTGATTGAAACTGAATAAATAAAATATTAAAAAAAAAAGACAAACCAAAAATCTGTATCATGATTGTATGCAGAGTCACTAAAACCATATACATTCAGTCATATAAGGAGCTAAAATCCTGGCCCTAATGAAGAAAATGGTTCTAGAATCAAACATATAATTCTAATGTTATATGAGGGAAAGAAAAGGAAAGATGTGATTGATAAATAATGTACAAAGCTCAAGGAAAAAGTTGGTTATGGTGGCTCATACCTGTTATCCCTGTTTTTGGGGGGCTGAGGCTGGAGAAACCCCTCCCAAGTTTAAGGCCAGCTTGGTCTACTACACTTGATCTTAGCCAAAAGGCTGAGAAGTGATGCAGCCTGGTCTAGATGGTGAGTTCTGAGGCCAGTCAGGGCTACAGATTGTAAGATATCCTAATCAGTTTCTACATTTTGGGGGAATAAAATCTCAGAAGTCCTTAAACAATTTTAATTCTTGTTCTTGACAAGAAACCAATTTTTTCCCTCATTCTTTGGTCAATAAATGTTCAAGCCTGCTACTGATGTTTGTGAGATTGTGTGCACGGTGTTTTATTAGTATAAACTGTGAAAATGACTTCTTTTACCTTTTACTGAAGTTTCTAACACTACTGAGATTCGTTTTGAAAATAATATCTTACTCCAATTGCTTCTGAGACTGAAAAGGCGAAATAGGAAGCCTATTATTACTGGTATCATTATTCCTAGGAACAAGGCTATTTCCAATCACTGCTTGGGCTAGCTCTACAAACATTCCATGGTGCCTCACCAGTGTCCAGATGTGGTGAGTTAAATTAGGGAGTCACTTTAGAACTCATCAATCCTGCTCAGAACTAGTATCTTGACTGTTGCTATCTAGGAGGAAATCTCTGGAGGCTTGCCTTCCAGTCTTCCACTTCAGTCTCTGATACAGTATCTTAGGCAATGGACATGGCCCAGGTCTCTCTTCTCCTCTCCTAGGTAGTAAGTCCCACTGTAATCTTTCCTGCTGTTGATACAGGTAGGGTAAGTGTCTAACAGGTTCTATTAAACCCTACCATCAAGGCCACCACGATGTCTGTTACTTTCAAATTTAGAAAGTGAATTTACACTTTTCCCAAATATGTCAGCCTGAGGTTTTTTTCTTTTTTTAAGGCATAGAACTTAGGGCTTGGAAGAGAACTTAGAGGGCATTTTTGTTCAAATGAACAAATAAATGGGGAAAAAGGTAATTCAAGGGTTCACAGTAATGTCCAGCTAGATACTAGGTATCACAGAGAAGTGGTTCAATTCCTAGGTCAATGTTACATATGTTTTTGAGATGCAATCTAACCACTAAACAAAATACTATAAGCACTGATACATTAAAAGGAACAACAACAACAACAACAAAAAAGAAATAAAAAATTAAAAAAACAATAGGAACAGACCAAGCTAGAAGCTCTTCTGATACAGAGGCAAAAGGAACTCAAGTTCAAAGTCATCCTAAGCTACATAGTATGACACTGTTTCAAAAATGAAACAAGAGCTGAACATGTATCATCACACCTATAATGCCAGTACTTGGGAGGCAGAGACAGGAGGATCGGAGTTCAAGGTTATCCTCAGCTTCACAGTGTGTGAAGCTTGGGATACATGAACCCATGCCTCAAAAAACAAACAACGACAACAAAATAAAACCACAAACAAAAACCATTACAGATCTGTAATGGGTCAAAATGAAAAAGTCACACAAACTTTTAGAATATTTAATTTCAGATTCTTCTATTATTAAAAGAATCAAAGTGTGACCAGATGCAGAAATCCCTTCTGCATTATGACGTAACAATTATGAGAGCTACTACTTACCAACTACCAGGCACTGCAATTTGAGCCCTACCAGGCATGTCTAATAATAGTAATAATATAGCTGTTTCCAATACGAAAGGGAAGCTAAAGGTAAAATAACTTTCCTATGTTCACCCAGCCAGTAAATGCCAGAGTTGATGTTTGGTCCCAGGGCTGTCTGGCTTTAAAGCCTGTGATCTGAACTGCTGCCTTAGAAGTCTGAAATGGAGGCACAGACAATCTAATCAGTCTTGAATTGAAAGAAAATTAATCTAGTCATGTACCTTCCTGTCCCTGAAGTTTTCCCAGATGTAAAATGAGAGCAATAGCAATTCCTTTCCTCATAATGAGGACCCAGCAGCTCATAGGATATATATGCTGATAGCATCCTATTTTAGCTAAAAAGAATTGTGTTCACACAAAATGTATCCATGAATGTTCATGGCAGCCTTCCTTATTCGCATTAACCCCAAAAGCAGAAATGATACAAATGTCTACCAACTAGTGAACGGATAAACAAAATATGTTACAATATACACACTGGAATATTCTTCAGCCATAACATGGGATGAAATACTGATATATGCTATGGTATAGATGAACCTTACAAACATGACACCGAGTAAAAGAAGACATACACAGAAGGTCAGATATGGTAGGATCTGAGTGACATGTTTCATGTCAGTATCTAGAGCAGGCAAGTCCTTAAAGACAGAAAGTAGTTTAATCATTGTCATTGCATGGGAATTCAGGACTTCTTTTGAGGGATGTAAAATATTCTCTGATAAGTAGTAATGGATATACAACTGTAAACACAGTTTTTTAAAAAAGCATCACTGAATTGTAAAGTTTCAAAAGGTAAATTTCAAGGTCTGTGAGCTATATCAAAGTACAGCTGCTCTGTATGTCTGCTGTTAAGAACAACTCTGGATGCAATGGCAAAGTGCATGAATGTAAAAATAATGTGGACAGAAGACTCACAGAAATACTATACTCCATTTTATGGGGGGGCTGGAGAGATGGCTCAGCGGTTAAGGCACTTGCCTCCAGTGCCTAAGGCCCCGGGTTCAATTCCCCACCCAGTGCCCACATAAGCCAGACCCACAAGGTGGTGGCCCTGGTACTCTCTTTCTCTTTCTCTTTCTCTTTCTCTCTCTCTCTCTCTCTCTCTCTCTCTCTCTCTCTCTCTCTCTCTCTTCTCTCTCTGTATCTCTGCTTGAAAATGAATAAATAAAATATTAAAAAAAGAAATACTATACTCCATTTTAGATATTAAACATTACATTGCTTATAAAAACGTATTATACACATTGCAAAAAAAGATGGCCTTCCACCACCTCTGCTGGCTGTTAGCTTTTCCTAGGAGAATCTTAATTCACTTCAAAGTACTTAGCTTTACTAGTTCCTGAATACCCAATGATAATAAAATGCAATCTAAACTTGCTGTTAATGGAAACTCCAGGGACTTGTCCTGTTTAAGAAGAAAAAGTTGGGGGGGAGGGATGCCATAAAACCACCAGGACCTATAGTCAAGGCTACAAGGATAACCAGACTCTAGATTGAGTGGAAATGTAATCTTCCTACATTTTGTGGGGAGCAGCTTATCAAGATTTTCTGTAGTGGGGCTGGAGAGATGGCTCAGCGGTTAGGGCACTTGCCTCCAGTGCCTAAGGCCCAAGTTCAATTCCCCAGTGCCCACATATGCCAGACCCACAGGTGGTGGCCCTGGTGCTCTCTCCCTCTCTATCTCTCTCTCTGTATTTCTCTGCTTGAAAATAAATGAAATATTTTTAAAATTTTTCTGTAGTAAAACTGCTCAGTGGGACAATTATAAAGATACTGCTTTAGCCGGACGTGGTGGCGCACGCCTTTAATCCCAGCACTCAGGAGGCAGAGGTAGGAGGATCACCATGAGTTCAAAGCCACCCTGAGACTACACAGTGAATTCCAGGTCAGCCTGGGCTAGAGGGAGACACTACCTCGAAAAAACAAAAACAAAACAAAAAACAAAGATACTGCTTTAGTAAACTAGTGGCAACCCCTAAATCAACATAAACACAACCTTTCCTTTCCTTTTTCCTTTCCTCTCTCTCCACCCCTCCTCTCTTTCATATCCCCTCTCCTTTCCTTCTTCTATGTGCTGGGGATTGAACCCGGCAGGGCCTTAAACATGCTGGAGAAGGACTCTACTTACCCATCCCACATTATTCCATTTTCATTTCAATAGTACTTGTATGCAGCAAAATTACCCCCCCCCCCAGTCTGCATTTTAAAATTAAGAAAACTGAGGAATCAAGTTTACCCAGTTAATGAAAAGCAGAGCCAATTCCAAGTTCTGTGGTTTTCTACCTTCACCCACCTTGGTCAGCTTCCTTTCACCAGCTTAGAAAGCAGCAGGGTCCACTCTGTCCTTGTTCCTGAGAAATCTTAATTTCCTCTTTGCTCTGATTTGTTGCATTCATTCCACAAATTTCCATTTGAAACACTTGCCCAGAATTATATTAAATAAATCAATCCAGCCAGACCTCTCTGGTTAATCTTTCATGAATAATGAATGAAAAGACTCCCAAAACCTTTAAATTTTTTACAAATATAGAGATTCCCTTCCCAGTTACTGAAAAAGGTTTCAGAATTGATTCAGAAATGTTATTAAGATGGGCCTGTGAAATGACTTCTAGGTTGTCCCGCTCTTGCTTCCCAAATGGGGATGGGATTTTCTACTTGGGAAACCAGCTCTACCTACCACCATAATCCTCTCCTTTAACACAGATTCTGATTTTCCCCTGCAATGTGCTGTTTTCCAAGTAACTAACTGGGCATCATTTCTCTTTCTTCTTTCCCTGCAGTGAGGGTTCATCTCTGGTCATCAATTTGACAGGATTTAGAATCACCATGGAAACAAACCCCTGGTATTGTCTGTGAGGGATTGTTTAGATGAGGTGAGGTGGGAGGACCCCACGCTAAGTGTGGGTGGCACCATTCGTTCCATGGGCAGGGTTCTTGGACCATAGAAAAAAGAGAAAGCTGGCTGAGCATTCAGCACTCATCACTTCCTCCCTGCCAATGTGATGACTGTCATCTTCCTGCTCCTGCCACGCTTTTCCTCACCATGATGACACTCTCCATTGAAACTGTTAGCCAAAGTAAACCCTTTCCTCCTTGCCCAAATTGCTTCTGGTTGGGTGCTCTGTCCCAGCAATGAGAAGGCATTTAATTCACACTTCCTTATGAGGCAGGAAGACTCTCACCTGTTTCAGAATAGCAATGCAAATAACTATGACAAAAACGAGTAAGTAACTCCATACAGTGTCAACTATCAAATAAGTGGAAAATTCAGGAATTTACCATATACTGCCTAGTCAATCATTTCTTCAAGACCCAAGTACCACTAACCACACAGACACAGGGCCCTCATTAGGACAGTAGTGCTAAAAGGATGAGATGAGTGACAATTTTTTCCCTCTGGTAAATAAGGAATTACTAGTTTTATTTGTAACACACAGGAGAGGTGGAGGTACAAGAATAAATCCAGGTCTTAATATTTAAATATATATGAATTTTATTCTGCTATAAAGAAAAATGAAAACATGACTTGTTCAGAAAAATGGATACAACAGGAAAAAAATTATACTAAGTAAGGTAACTCAGAAAGATAAAAATCAAGGCTGGTGGAATTGCTCAGTGGTTAAAGTTGTTTGCTTGAAAAGCCTGAGGGCCCAGGTTCTATTCCCCAGTATCCACGTGAAGCCAAATACACAAAGTGCTACATATTTCTGGAGTTCATTTGCAGTGGAAAAGAAGCCCTGGTGCACCCACATTCTTACTCTCTCTTATCTCTCTCTCTCATAAATAAAAATATATTAAGTCAGGCATGATGGCACATGCCTTTAATCCCAGAGATTACTATGAGTTTGAGGCCAGCCTGTGACCACAGAGTAAATTCCAGGTTAGCCTAGGCTACAGTAAGACCTTATCTCAATATATATATGTGTGTATATATATATATACACACATATATATATATATATTTAAAAAGACAAAAATCAATGTTCTCTCTCATATGCAGAGCTAACTTTGTATGTTTCTATGTATGTAAATATGGGGATGTAAAAGTGGGTATGAACTATGAAATGAGATAGGAGACTACAGGAGGGGAACAGGGGGTGTTGAGAAGAGAGGGACCCAAGGACCCCTGTGACATGAAAGCCAAAAGGAGGCTAGGGTGGGGAAAGTGCACAGAGGGTGATGAAGGATGGTAGAAACGAGAAAAAAATTTGTTTGAAAAATGTCATAAGGAAAACTAGTTCTTTGTATGTTGATAAAAATTAAAATTATACAGATTTATACAGACCAGGGCATTAACACTCCTAGATTTATTAAGATATATTTTGTGGGCTGGAGAGATGGATCCATGTTTAAGGAGCTTGCCTGAAGAGCCTAATGATCCCAGGTTCAATTCCCCAGTACCTCACAAAAAGCCAGATGTACAAAGTGGCACATGTATCTGGAGTTCTTTTGCAGCAGCTGGTGGCCCTGGTGCTTCTCTCTCTCTCTCTCTCTCTCTCTCTCCCTCTCTCTCTGCTTGCAAGTAAATAAATCTTTTTTAAAAATTTTAAAAGATATATTTTATATTTAAATAAGGTTTCTACCCATTCAGCTCTCAACTTCTTTCTCTGAAAAGATTTTCAGTCTTGGCCTTAGCTAATTTAGCTAATTATACTTCCATGACACAGCCCTATAAAGGTATAAATAAAAAAAGTTTACTTGAAGTAGCAATTAAAATTTAAATACAGACACATATCTATTTTCATTATATACATTAAAAAATGAAGTATCAGTGCTGGGGAGATGACTCAGCAGTAAAAGGACCTTGTTTGCAAAGTCTGCCAGCTCAGGTTTAATTCCCCAGTACTCACATAAAGCCAGATGCATAAAGTGGTGCATGTACTTAAACTTCATTTGCAATGGCCAGCATGCCTATACTCATTCTCTCTCTCTGATCACAAATAAATGAAAACTATTTTTGAAAATGCAACATCAATGAAAATAATTTACTCTATAAATTTGCTGGCTTTTTTTAAAGACAGCATCTTTAAATTTTTTAACTAGGGGCTGGAGAGATTGCTTAGTGGTTAAAGGGGCTTTGTTTGCAAAAACCTTACAGCCTGGGTTCAAGGCCCCAGTACCCATGTAAAGCCAGATACACATAGTGGCTGGCACATCTGTCTGGAGTTCTTTTGCAGTGGCAGGAGGCCCTGGCACACCCATACTCACTCTTTCTGTTTGTCTCTTTCTTTGTCTCCCTGTCCCTCTCCTTGCAAATAAATAAAAATGACAGTGTTTTTAAAAAATATTTTAACTAAATGAATTAGCATAATTTTCCAAGTGATGACAGACTTTCTCTAGGCAAAGGAATCATATAGACTTTTTAAAAAATATTTTATTTATTCATTTTCAAGCAGAGAGGGAGGGAGAGGGAGAGAGAGAGAGAGAGAGAGAGAGAGAGAGAGAGCGCGAGCACCAGGGCCACCACCTTGTGGGTCTGGCATATGTGGGTACTGGGGAATTGAACCCGGGTCTTAGGCACTGGAGGCAAGTGCCTTAACCGCTAAGCCATCTCTCCAGCCCAGGAATCATATAGACTTTTGAGCTGCAAGAAATTACTAAACAAAGCTTCTCCCTCTTAAATTCTCATGAGTCTCAACTGTCAATATGGTTTAATCAGGCTCCTGACTCTGTGACATTCTTGCAGATGGATGAGACTTGTTGATACCAAACCAAAGGCATCGAAAATTAAAATGGTTCTCATATGTATATGATTTCCACAGAAGCTGTTTCAACTTTTAATTATTATTATTTTTTTTGTTTTTTTGAGGTAGGGTCTCGCTCTAGTCCAGGCTGACCTGGAATTCACTATTTAGTTTCAGGGTGGCCTTGAACTCACGGCAATCCTCCTACCTCTGCTTCCCGAGTGCTACGATTAAAGGCATGTGTCACCATGCCCGGCTTTCAACTTTTAATATTTTACACATACATTTAACTCCTGACTTACCCTGCTGAGTTGATCCAATAACCTTTGGTTCTGTTCTGACAGCTCCTGAACAGCCCGTGTCTTTTCTCGATCTGCTTCCCGAAGATGGAGTTGCTGCCGCTCCAGCTCGTCCTGCAGTTGCTTCACATCACTCTCCAGCTCTGACACTCGCCCTTCCCACTCCCCTTCTCGGTTCTCAAATCGTCTTCTCAGTTCATGTTTCTCTTGTTCTAGGTGCTGAGGGCAAAGTGAAGAGGATTAAAAAATGTAAATATTCAGGGCTGGAGAGATGGTTTGGCAAGTAAGGAGCTCTGCCTGCAAAGCCTAGGGACCTGAGTTTGATTCCCCAGTTCCCACGTAAAGCCAGATGCACAAAGTGGTGCATGCATCTGGAATCAGTTTGCAATGGCTAGAGGCCCTGGCACACCCATTCTCTCTGTCTCTCTCTTCTATCTCTGCTTGCAAATACATTAAAAAAAAAGTTTTTTTTGTTTTTTGTTTTTTCGAGGTAGGGTCTTTCTTACTCTAGTCCAGGCTGACCTGGAATTCACTATGTAGTCTCAGGGTGGCCTTGAACTCATGGTGATCCTCCTACCTCTGCCTCCTGAGTGCTGGGATTAAAGGCATGTGCCACCACGCCTGGCTTAAAAAAAAGTTTTAAATTAAAACATTCCACAGTTTTTTGTTTAAATTTCTCTTTTCACACTCTCCTAACTTTTCTTTTTCCCAGACAGTGAACATAACAAAACACCCTGCCATATAGGGCAAGTTGCCCAATTCACAGCTATGAAAATATTTCTTTCTTCCAAACAAGGAAGGAGTTGGATTCTTGCAGAAAACATCACTGCTACTGGAGGCACTAGATGTTTATTCTCCCTGGGCATGAGGTTCTACACTTGGGAATGCACTTCTTATTTAGCCAGTCATTTAGATGATTAAACTATGCATGGAAACAACCAAAAGTGAGTCCAACAACTAAAATACTATTTTTAAGGCAGCTTCTTTTGGGGCCATCTTCTTATGATTAATATCAAACTCTTAAAAGCAACACAATTTTCAGAGATGGAAAGAACCCCAGAGAACCTTCCAATTAGCCATCGCTTTTATCAAATGAGGAAACTGATGTAATTAAGTGACTAGTTCAAGGTCAATACTAGTAAATGGCAGAGATAGAGAGTGTTCAGTGTTCTTAATCATGATCTTATTTGTTGCTATGTATACATTAGCTACATTTCAAAACCATTAAATTCAGGTTCAGTTACTTTAAATCATTTGTTATTATGCTTTGTGTGTTTATTTCTGGTTCATCTATTCATTCTTTAAAAAAATATTTTTATTTATTTACTTGCAAGCAGACAGTGGGGGCCTCTAGCTGCTGCAAACAAACTCCAGATGCATATGCCACTTTGTGTATCTGGCTTTGTGTGGGCACTAGGGAATCGAACCTAAAATTATTAGGCTTTGCAGGCAAGCGCCTGAACCACTGAGCCATCTCTCCAGCCTCATCTATTCATTCTTGAGTGGTTTTTAAGGACAGGTACTTTCCTGGGGACACGATGATAAAAAGACAGGGTCTTTACCTTTCTGGGGCTTTCATGTTAGTGAGATAAAATGTTCAAAGTAATAAACTGTGTGTGTGAACAGCATGAAGGGAAAATACAGATGATTTGATATAGTAATTCAGTAAAAAAGGATTCCATTGGCTTTAAGAAAACAAACATCTTTGCTTCTGAGAGATAAATAGGGATTCAGAGGAAAGTGTGTTCTCCTACTTATAAAGCACTGGGGTTAGAGAGATGGCTCAGGTTAAAGAAAGTGGATTGCTTGTCAAGCCTGAAATCCCAATTCCCCAGTACCCACATAAAGCCAGGTACACAAAGTGTCATGTGTCTGGATTTCATTTGAAGTGACAGGAGGCCCTGGCACACTCATATTCATTCTTTTCCTCTCAAATAAATGAAATCAAGTATAGAATGTACAACAGCTAAACCTATACTTCAGTCTAAATTAAGGTAACAATCATTAACCATTGGCGCTCTCAGAGAAGTTCTAGAGTAACTTCAGTGGGGCTTGGTGGCTCACACCCATAATCTTGGAACTTGGGAAGATGAGGCATGATGACTGCGAAGCATCTGAGGCCAACCTAAGGCTGTGAGTCAATCAGGACTGGAGACTGAGGTCTAAATGTCTCTATCTGTGTCCTTCTGAGTACTTGGCCATCACTTTCTGGGAGAATGCACTATTGTTTAATTAAAGTTCTCAGCTTTCAAAGTATTTTTTTTTTGAATGCTTCTTTTAGAAGATCTAGAGGGCCTGCTTTTTGTCATGCAAGAGAACCAGCCACTTTGCCTCACATTTGAGGTGTGTCTAAAATAGATTATCCTTTGAGTGACTTGTGAATGTTTCTGAAAGTCAAATTTAGACCCCTCTCCAAAGATGAAAATTTACCATGGCTGACAGCAGTCAACAGAATGTGCCAAAAGAAAAGAGAGAGAGAGAGAGAGAGAGAGAGAGAGAGAGAGAATATGCCAAAAGATAAAACAGCAAACCAAAATTAAAATTCTGGGCACATTAGCAAAGGCAGTTTTCATGATAAACTTCCTGACTGAATGCTTTAAGGAGACCATTTATTTGGTATAGCCACTCTAGTATATAGGTGAAGAAATCACGTGGTTTGACATTTAGGAATTACACACTTTCAGTTGAGAGCATGTGGGAAAAGGAATACTGTGCTGCCCTGATATTGCTAAACATTCCAAACTGTTTTAGTCACTTTAAAAATTTCACAGATAGAATGCAAAAAAAAAAAAAATTGCAAGCCTAAAGCTGTAATACTCAGTTTTATTGAATTTTCCCAAAATGAAAACGACTAAGCAGAAGGCAAGAGCAAGAACTCAGTAATCACAGTGTTACTGAGAGGCCAGATAAATTAGGCCTGTGTTCTAAAAGAACTGAGAGACTTAAAAATATTCAGCAAACAGCTGCTAGTGAGTAGCCCATCCTAGCAACTAAAACAATCCAATCCCGTTGGGGACAGGTGGTGTTGACTGGTCAAATCTGTCCTTATATTTCTTTAACTGGAGACAAGTGTCATACTTCAGGTTTTCCAACCCTTTGACAAAAAAATAAGACTTCCCTATTAAATGAACAGAGAGCATTTGGCCTTTTGTACAGAATGTAGCTTTTGGGCTATTCTAAGAAATTTCTCCTAGGATTCTATTTTCATTTAAGTGTTAAATTAACCAGTTAACTCTAGGCAGAATGTCAGAAAGTCAATCTGCTTTATGCACTTTATTTTCTATTTCTATTATATGGCTCTGTAAAAATCAATATTAAGGCCCAGGCATGTTGGTGCACACCTTTAATCCCAGCACTCTAGAGGCAGAGGTAGGAGGAAAGCTCTGAGTTTGAGGCCAGCCTGGAACCACAGAGTGAGTTCCAGGTCATCTTGGGCTAAAGTGAGACCCTACCTAGAAAAACAAACAAACAAACAAAATAATATCAAGGGCTGGGGATGCAGCACAGTCTGTAGAGTGCCTGCATAGCATGCACAAGGTCCTAAATTCAATCACTAGCACCATATAAAACTAGACATGGTGGCGTGTACCTATAATTACTCAGGAAGTGGAAGCAGGAGGATAAAAAGTCACCCTGGATTACATGAGACACAGTCTCAAAAAAAAAAAAAAAAAAGAGCCAGGTAGCACAGACCTTTAGTCCCAGCACTCGGGAGGCTGAGGCAGGAGGATCTCCCTGAGTTTGAGGCTACCCTGAAGACTGCATATTGAATTCCAGGTCAGTCTGGGCTAGAGTAAGACCCTACCTTGAAAAAAAAAAAAACTAAAACAACAAAACAAAAACAAATAAAAAAAAAAAAAAACCCACTCCAAAAAAAGAAGTGGGGAGATGACTCACTAGATAAAGTACTTGCCATGTTAAGTAAGTACCTGAGTTCTGGTCCCCAGATCCCACATAAAAGCCAGATACAAGCCGGGTGTGGTGGCGCATGCCTTTAATCCCAGCACTTGGGAGGCAGAGGTAGGAGGATCACTGTGAGTTCAAGGCCACCCTGAGACTACATAGTGAATTCCAGGTCAGCCTGGGCTAGAGTGAGAC
>PVHP010028385.1:0-23148 GCA_004024765.1 Zapus hudsonius | reverse complement strand
CGGAAGAGGGGGCGGAAAGATTGTAAGAGCCGTGGTGGGGGAGATTATCCAGAGGCATGGCCAGGAGAACCTGGCTGAATACTAGGCTATCCATGGTCCCCTGTCACAAGGACTGAGCCAGACGAACAATGGAGGAGGTTATCCAGTGGAGGGGGGAGGGGAGGGCAGTGGGGAATTGGGGATAACAACTCATTGTTTGTCCACTAAATGTTGTAACTCATTATGGACAATAAATTAAAAAAAAAAAAATTTAGATAATGGATTTAGAATTTAGATAATTCAAATACACCTCAAAATTTAAGGAGTACCTGAATTCTTGTCTATAAAGTTAAAGAATTAAAATTATAGACCACCAAAGGATAAGGTATAGTGGGAGACTTTATTTAAAGGAAAATGGGGAGTGACAGAGTTCTCCAGCCACCAGTGTGGGGAGAACACATGGGAGAAGGGTTAACAAAATCTATGCTGTTTAGCTAAATAATCAGGAAAAGAAAAGATCATGAGAAGGAAAGGTTCAGGTGGAAATGAAATCCAGCCCCTCACCATAGCCATTTGGCTGTGGTGGGGGGCTTGGGAGACCTTACCCAACGTACTTCTGCTAGCCTATGTGAGAGATGAAGAGACAGAAGTATCTGTTCAGTGAGTATTTCCTGCTCCAGGTGAGCAGAGAGAAAAGTGGTTGGTTTATACCTGACCAGTTTTAGAGCCTAGGTTTGAACTCTGGCTAGAAACACCTCCTACTTAAGGGGAGGGGGTTCTATGGAGCTTGCCTGAAACTCTCACATTTCCACCCTAGTTGCTGATCCCCAGAGTCAAGTTCATCCCAAGGCAAGCACTACTTCGGTTTTGTTTCCTCTATGCCTGTGATCCTCTCCTTTGTGTCTCTCTCCGCTCTGTTTTGCAAAGAGCCTTCTCAAAAAGGAGGGAATGAATAAAACAAAACAAAAGCTTTTGTTTTCCATAAAACACACTCTTTCATTTAATATCACCTTCTACAATGAGCAACTGTTCTCCCTTACTCATGCAGCAAAAGGAGGGAAAAGAGAGAAGCACAAATTGCAAACCTTGGGAAGGCAGTCATGGCTCACCCCCAGGGTGAGTCAGACCCATAGCAGGACAGAGCCAGGGAGGAAGTGGGCTTGGAGTGGGAATTGCAGAGGGCGAGTGAATGCCAGGCCTGCTCCCAGTGATGTGGGCAACCCAGGGATGCACCTGTGCAGAGCCCAGCATTAGCCTTGTCTCACAGAAATGTCCTAGACAGACTCTTTCAAGCACCTCTTAGCCACAGACAGCAGTGGTAATTGGAAGGTCTCAGCCTGTGTCTTTTCCCTTCAGGCAACCCCAGCTTATGTATACCTTTATACCAGAGTCCCCCTTGGGATAGGAACTCCTCTGCTTGGCCAACAGCTCAGTTTGATCCTGCTGCTTTAATAAAAGAACACAAACTGGGTCGTTTCTAAATAATGGAAAAGTATTTTTCACAGTTCTGAGGCAGGCGAATCCAAGAACATGGAGCTGGAGAATCAGGTATTTGGTAAAGACTTGCCAGTGCTTCCAGAATAGCGGCTTGCTGCATGTATCCTTTAGAGGGACTCATATGGGAATCTAGGGCGTCTTTGAGAGGGACAGAGCATTTCTTGCTTCTTGGTTGGGCTTTTAACTTAGGAGTTAGGGTGCTGGATGGTCACACAAAACTTTCTTTGAGTCAGTTGCCTCCAAGTTCTTGTCTTGTGAATTCAGGGACCATAGAGGGTGAGATTTGAAAAGCCTTTATTATAGAGCTTAAGAGAAGGAAATAAGGCAGAGTTCCTGTCTAGGAGTAGGTGTTCCTAGAAACAGGATACCATTGTAGGTACCTGCCTTGAAGTTAATAAGGCTTTACTGGATAGGGGGGATGAGCTGGTCAGTCCAGTTCCCATGCCAGGTGTCCAGGTGCCTTGAAGTCTTAGTCACATCTTTAGAGAAAAATAAAAAGACAAGGAGGGATGGAGAGATTGCTCAGTGGTTAAGGCACTTGCCACCAGTGCCTGAGGCCCCTAGTTCAATTCCCCAGTACCCACATAAGCCAGACCCACAAGATGGTGGACCTGGTGCTCTCTCTCTCTCTCTCTCTCTCTCTCTCTCTCTGCTTGAAAATGAATAAATAAAATATTAAATAAATAAATAAAAAGACAAGGAAACACCAGACCCTCTTTTTGGCAACGTGGAGACCCTCTAGCAATGTACAGACTACCCAGGACTCAGGAAAAAAGAGATAAGGAAAAACCAGATCCTTCTTTACAGGCTCAAGGATAGTTCCCTGCTTTTTTTATCCATGAGGGGGAAAAAAGTTCACTGCTTGGGCTTTGTTACCCAGAATTGCTAATTTCTCTTTCCCATTACTCATCAGGAAGAATGCTGCATCTGTACCTGGAAGGTCAGGCAGCCTTCCACTTATGAGGACTGGACTCTCTTGACCTTATCCCAAAGACCCCATATCTTAACACTGTCTCCTTGGAGTTTAAAATCCAACATGAATTTCAGAGGGACAAGTACATTAAGCAACCTGCCAGATGGGCCAAGAGCTTTTTGTTGTCATTTTGCAATGGCTGATGGGTATCTACTGAGCCCAAGATCTGTTCACCTTAGCTTCATGGCCCAAGAAGGGGTCTTATACGCTTTCCTAACTCCTATAGTGTCTCAGTAACTAACAAGCAAGGATTATAAACTCTGCCAACCCCTTTGCATGAGTTAGGGTCCCATCTGCATGCAACGGAAATCTCCTTGGGCCTTTTTACTGTGTGTCGGATGCACACGTGCATGTGCATGGCACATGTGGAGGATGGACCACAACCTGGCCGTGTTTGTCTTTGCCTTCCTTCTTTGAGACAAGTTCTCTCAATTTGATGTTGTATACACCAGTCTAGGCTCTCCTGGCTCTGCCTCCCATTGCTGTAGGTACAGTAGGATTTGAGATACGTATGTGCTACTTTGTGTCTGGCTTTATGTGGGTGCTCAGGACTTGAACTTGAGGCACAGACTTGCAAGCAAGCACCTTTGACCACTAAGCAATCTCAAAGCTCCTACCTTTGGCCTTCATACAAATAAAGATTTATGAGAAAGCTGTAAGAGGCAGAGCTGTTCTGTTTCTCAAGCGTGGAGGTCTTGATGACCCCGTACCTCCACCCCAGATATTGCCACAATGAATGGCCTCCAACCTTTTACACTGTGCTTGCGGCACTTTGGGGAGATTAAAAGTTTAAGGAGAGTTAATCATGGTGGCTTTAAGCACTATGCACTTGGGAGGCAGAGGTAGGAGGATTGCTGTGAGTTTGAGGCCAGCCTGACACTACATAGTGAATTCCAAGTCATCTTGAATTAGAGTGAGACCCTACCTCGAAAAGAAAGAAAGAAAGAAAGAAAGAAAGAAAGAAAGAAAGAAAGAAAGAAAGAAAGAAAGAAAGAGAGTAAATCTAGGGGAAAAGACCCTTCTTCAATTGACCTGGCTCTCTTAATCTCTGTGACCATTGGAAATTATTTTGCACTAAGACTACCTCACTGGGGAAGGGCAGGAAGAAATCCCCCAACAGGAAAATGGCAGGCTCATAGGAAAGGGGGAGTAGATGAAGATTATAGATGTCTAGTACATGGCCCTTGCCTCCATTTGCAAAAAGTAATCATGAGAAAAACAGCATGATGTGCCTAAACATTCATTGTTTGTCTCTTGGTCTTTTCTGGCATTGTCTTTTGAATACATTAAAGGCAGCACCTCATAGAAAATAGCTGTGGGTGAGCAAGAGCCAGCAGGCTGCCATTGCCAGCTAGGGGTTCTCTTCTGTGAAGTGAAGAGGTGTGAGGGATCTCAGAGAGCAGAGCACGTCCTACCATGGAGAGCGATGAAGCTCACTCTGAAGGGGTCAGCTGTGCCCATCACCAGTTTGACCTCCTCCGTGCATATTGTCCGGGTTGTCGGTTCTTTCTCTGACTTACTTGTTCAGTTGGATGTAATGGCTTTGTTCCTAGGAGGGCCTCACTTTCAGATCAAAATGTCTCAACCTCAGTTTCCCAGCAGGCCAGGGTTTGCTCACATCAGAACTCTAATTTTACCAGAGCCTTTGTTCCCCTCTAGATTCCAAGTACAGCTGATCCCAGAGTTGGAACAAGTGTGTGGTTGACCCTCAAAGAACTAAGCAACCCCAAAAGAACCAAAGGTTCTGTCTCTTCTACAGAAGCCATCTTCCTCTTCTCTCCCATCCTTTCTCCTCTATGTTAGATAGCACTCTCTCCTCTGGTCTCCAGGTCTGGGTGTGACACACCTTGTTACTCTTTTATACTCCAACAAGATGTCATCCAGCTATAGCAGTAGCACCAAGAGGTTCTGAATAGGAAGGTACCCTGGTGAAGCACAACTCGGCAGTGGCCTTGAAGAGCAAGCCTAAGAACAAAGCATTGCTGTGAGAGTTTGAATGTGAAGTGTTCCCCCATAGCCTTGTGTGTGATTGAGCCTCCTTCTCAGTCTTCCGCTGGTAGAGCCTTGCTGGAGGAGATGTGTCACTGGGGGCAAGCCTTGGGATTTTATAATCCAGCCCAATTTTCCAGTGCTGGCAGCTCATACTCTCTACTACCTCCCTGGCTGGAAGGTGAGATGTGAGCCAGCTTTCTACTCCTGTTATTCTTTCCCAGACATGATGAAACTTCCCCTTGAAACTGTAAGCTGAAGTAAACCCCTTCCTTCAATGAGCTGCCTTCTGTTTGGGTGTTTAGTTCCAGCAATAAGAAGGTAACTGCTAAAACTGCCAATTAAGACTGAATTCAAAATAATGACTGGGGGGGGGGGAGGCAGAGGAAGCTCCTCTGTTTTCCTAGAGTCACTTAGATAAAAACCAGGATGAAATTGGAAGTTATACTACAGAATGGATTGTAATTTTTACAAGCCTTGGAAATTTAAAATAACACTAACACGGGCTTAGGAGATGGCTCGGGAGTTTAAGGTGCTTGCTTGCAAAGCCTGATGGCCATGGTTTGATTCCTTAGTACCTATGTAAAGCCAGATGCACAAAGTGGTACATGTACCTGCAGTTTGCAAGAGGCCTTGGAATGGCCTCTCTCTCACACTCTCTTTCTTCCCATTTTCTCTCTCTCCTCTCTCTCTCTCCCCTCTCTCTCTCTTTCTTTGTTCTTTTTTGTTTGTTTATTTCAAGGTAAAGTCCCCTTCTAGCCCAGGCTGACCTTGAACTCACACTGTAGTACCAGGCTGGTCAGAAACTCACAATGATCCTCCTATCTCATTCTCCAGAGTACTGAGATTAAAGGCATGTACCACCACCACAGGCCTTTCCATGTGTTTTTTTTTTTTTTTTTTTTTGCATGGTACTGTCATCATTGGGATATGGAATCCAGGCTTTTTTTTAATGCATGTGGGGTACAGAGATACTAAGGCTGAGGCAGAGAATAAAGAACTCTGTGTTACAGGCAACTGAATTTATTATGATCAGCACTGCCAACGCAAAGCAGAAAGAGAACTGCCAATGAATGATGTGAAGGAAGAGCTAACAGAGACACCCACCGAGTGACAGTAAGCTTAACATTGTGACTTAAGACCCTTTTTTAATGCCTCGACCACTGTCAGTTTGGTTTTGATTCAGTGACAGCCCTATGCTTTAAGACACTTTTTTGTTCACATTAATTTTCCCTGGGTGGCAATTTTTCCGCTCTAAATTCAGGGACAGTGAGCTTAGAGCAAATGCGTTATTGAGGAAAGGCTAGACTTATAGAAATCAAAGTGGCGGCATGCTACTTTCCCAAACCCCAACTCCCTACTAGGGAAAAGCACTAGGGGAAACTGATAATACAGAACCCTCTGTAAAAGCAGGCGGTTTTAAATTTTAATTGATCTAGCAAATGACATCTCTCCAGAATTATACCAAATTCATTCTAACCTAAGCTGAGACTTTGCTGACACCAAAGGACTGATGTTTAATTAGGAACTTAAATTGGTGTCAAAGAAGCATGGAACAAAATGACCCATGTACCCTGCCCATTCCTATGAAAATCATGGGAGACCGTTGAGACTGTTTATCATTAAAAAATGGGGAAAAATGTCCATCATGTAAACCTCTGAAGACACTTGTAACATTCCTTTGTATTTTAATATGAATGGTATCATGATCAGATACAAGTAGGTGTATATGAAAACATTTGAATATCTCCCCTCATGACAATGGTGGCTTTGGGGAAAAAAGGGGAGGACCAATGTTAGGCATAGAGAACAAGGGGACCTTAGCAAAGGGACATACATTAATGTTCTATTTTAGGTGGGACGGATGAATTCATGAAAACATGCATGGGTAAGTGGGTGGGTGGGTAGGTGGATGGAGAGATGGGTCAATTTGATATGAGAGATAATTGCTTGTTTGCTTAAAGATGGCTGAGCACAGGTTATATAAATTTGGGGAAAAGTGAAAGCAAATTAAAATACATTCTACTTACTCTTGGTCAACAATTAGATATGGTAAATGCAGTATTTGTATCTTTTAATTATCATCAAAATCAAGTATTAGCGGCTGGACAGATAGTTCAGTGGTTAAGTGCACTTCCTGCTCAAGCATGAAGGCCTGAGACTGCCCAGTTCAAATCTCCAGATCCCACATGAAGTAGCTGGTGTGGCCATGAGGATCTGTAACCCCAGTCCTGTGGGAAGGCAGAGTACAGAGAATTGATAATTGTTGGATCCCCACAAGCTCCAGAAACCAGAAAAAGAAACTTCCGCTCGAAACAAGTCCAGCCCAAAGGGTGATGGAGTGGGGACACCTGACTCACAATGGGAACCTGATGGTCCACTCTGGCCACCACAGGCATATGAGGTGTGGTAAGGACACATGCATGTATGTACACCACACACACACACACACACACACACACACACACACACACACACACACACCATTACATGCACACTCTCACACACAATTAAAAAAATGAAAATGAAGGGTTGGACAATATGGTCTTAGTCTAAGAGTCTGTAGTGAGCAATGATAACTTCTTTCAAAGAAACGAGGGGAAAATGTACAAAAAAACCAGTGGAATCATTTTGAAAACCAGCCTGGTAATTAATTACACAAGTCACACACCAAAAAAATGGCACCCAGAGGGTCAGCCAAGCACTCAGGAAAACAGAATCAGCTGCACAAATATGGGCTGTTTCTCCAACAAGGACAGAAGAAGACGACAGACGATCACTGTCCACGTCTGCTGTCACCCCAAATAGATAATGGAACTTTTTCTAGGCTCAGGGAAACCATTCAGGAAGGGCTAGTGTGAAGTCTTTTTCTGCATGATCACCTTCTAGTCCCCCAGTATCTGCTTCCCAGCTCAGGGTCGCTGCCCTCCCCTCCCACCCTGGCTCTACATATGAAGGTGGCTTCAGATATAGACAAAAAGAAAGACTGAATGAGAAGCAGGAGCCTTTCATCTTTTTTTTGCACAGCCAGCCCACCCTATCACAGGTCCTCTGAGGGGAAAATAAAGCCTGTCTTTTCTCTGAATCCTAGAGCACTTTCAGCAGCATCGTTTAAGAAAACACCTCTTGGTTTATGCAACAAAGAATTTCTGGGGCCACACTTTGAAAACTCAGTATTGTGTGATGCCTGGGGTCTATAGCTTTCAGGGAGCTGCTAGGCACCGCCAGAGAGAGAATGGCTGGAAATGAGTGAATATATGAGAACAATGGAGTTGCCTGTGTCCTGGAGCCATCTGATGGTGGGGAGCAGGGAGGGAGGGACAGAGTGGGGCCTGGGTAGGAAGAGAGAAATGAAATTACTCCCACCCAATACAGAATCTGACTGTGATTGACTTTGGAAGTGCCACATACCCATCTCTGCTTAAAACACTTGCTGTCAAACCTGCTTTTTTTTTTTCTCTGTGCCTTGAACAATTCTGTCAAATGCTGTCAGAAAGACTCCACTTTTAGCTGCTGCTTGGGTGCCTTGGCTCCTTCTCCAAGAATCTAACCTTATTCTTTGGCTTTTGGCCAAACAGGACAGAGGAGGTGGTGCTCCAGTTCTAATCCCAAAGACCCGTGTGTGCTCTCTGGTGAGAGATAAGCTGAATCAGCCACCAGCCTCCAAGGAAAGTAAATGCTTGCAAGGAAGGGCCAGGCAGGGAGCCTAGATGAGCAACGCCAATGGGAGGAGGATTTTGGCAAAGTGGATGGTCTGCCGATGTACAGGGGACCTTGTCTTCAGTCTCAGAAAGGTCCAGAGTCTCCCGTTCCATGTGTCTTTGCATCCCTTTCAGGAACAACAGTTTTCTTGGTCCTCCCATATCTCTTGAGTTTTTAGTTGGGGTTCAGCCCACAGCAGTTACCCCCAGGGGCAGAGCTGTGCTACCCTTCCTGACAGGAAGTGGCTTTATTTTTTCTTACTCCATGACTCTAGGATGTGATTTACTGGAGTCTTCTTTATTTCTCTGCTTTAGAATAATTTAGCCAAGGAGAGACAATTTAGTTCCATGCTCCTGGTCACAGTGATTGGTCCAGGGGTTGGGCATGTGACCTAAGTGGACTCATCAACATCTTTCCCATTTCTTTTCTTTTTTTGAAATTGGTGCTGGAAAGTAAGGGCTGTTTTTTTTTTTTTAAATTGTGATGCTGGAAGGGTGTCAGGTAAGGAAGATTTGGTAGATCGACACAAGAAGGTGGCCTGAGGGACAGTGGAAGCAGGAGAGTAGAGATAGATAGTCCTCAGGGCAGTTAATTCAAGAACTGATGATCTCAAAGATTGGTTTGATGGAAAAAGAAACTCCTTTTTAACCTAGTTATTTCGAGTTGAACTTCTAACTCAAGAAGCCCTGACAGACATCTGGATTGTGAGTGCTCACCTGACACTGACTGTGATCTGGAGGAACTTCAGGAACCTCTTTGCCTCAGTTTCCTCATCTGTAAAATGGGATCAATATGGTACCTACCTTTTTGGGATATTGTGAGAATTAAATTATATGGAAAAAAGTACACAGAATGTAAGTGTTGTCTTCAAAGTGAGCACATGGCAAAAAAAATATTAAATGCCCCAACGAGTGACCAAAGAGCTACTTCTGCCCAAAGACACATTGAAATGGAGAGTTCTTTCCTCTCTAGTCCTCTCCCTAGAGAGAAGAAAGGTAACTGTGCAAGAAAGATATTTCTCTTTTCCTTTCCCAGAGAGAAAAAGAACTTTCTGCAATCAAATTTGTATTATTTGATGAAAGTAGAAGACAAATTAGACAGGAATTCTAGAACAAGGTGGAATTCATTAATATTCTGGGGAGATAGAAAGTTCGAGAGATAGTAGAGTCATTATACGACATTTAAACACCCACCACAAAGAGAAGTTCCTAATGGGTGAGTGTAGGTATAATTTAATGCTTGCATTTATGAGAAAATCCAGGAAATGACAGGGCTGTAATTTTGACTTCAGCAAGGGGAGGTAATGGAAGGACTGTTCACATTCTGAGCAGCAGAGTGCTGTGAACGTTATTATTTAATTAGGGACTGTAAGCACAGATTCAAATGAGGGAAGAACTCTCATTTTGCTTGCAGGTGATTCATTGGCATCTCAAAGAGATGAAGAGGTAGCAGAAAAGTAAACTGCCATCTTGTGCAAGCAATCCTACCTGGCTTCCAGCTCAGGGTGGGAAGGTGGGGTCCTGAGTTGGGGGAAACCTTCACTGCTTCCTTCCTTTATCATCCAGAGCATTTGGGGGGCTAGCTTCAAAAGAAAATAGTGCCATCTTCCCCTCAGTTTCAACACACTTGGGCCAGGAGGACCAGGCTGATTTCTAGGCTATCCAGGGTTCCCTGCCAAAATGACTGATCCAGACGGCCCACGGAGGAGGATATCCAGTTGATTGGGGATGGGGAGGGGGACATTGGGGAATTGGGGTAACAACTCATTGTTTGCCCACTGAATAATGTAACTCATTATGGACAATAAATATATATTTAAGATTTAAAAAAAAGAAAACAGTGCCATCTTCAAAAACAGAGAGAAGAGCAAAGCTGAGCAATGACTTCCACATTTTAGTGATTTGAACTGGGAAAGGAAGTGATTCAATGAATGTCAAAGGAATTACACTTGGGATAGAAGCATAAGACTCCAATGACCAAGTATCAGCTGGAGGCATTGCAGTCAGAAGGCACAGTATTTCACTGTTGGGGTCCTTCATGAAGAGATGGGATCGCCACCCTTAAGATAATGCCAGAGGTGGGCAAAAGCCAGGGCAATTGAGGGCTAGTTTAATGGTGGTTTTGTACACTGCCCCCACTCTACTGTCTCCACAAAGCCAGATCACTGTGAGTTATGTTGATGCTGACAAACCAGCATGGATGTTTTCAGCACTGAATCTCTTTAAAGAGAAAGAGGACTTCATGCCTGTGGTGGTTTGAATGTATGGCCCCATGGACTCCGGAATTTTTGATTAAGATTAAACTTCCTACTAAAGCTTTAGTTCATGTTTGCTGGCTGTTTGCTTCTCTCTTTCTGCTATGCATCTATGAAAGTGAACCAGCTCTTTCCCCCACGGTGCAACTTCCCTGGGAATCTGTAAGCCTGAAATAAATGCTTTCCTCCCATAAGCTGCTTCTGGTCAGATGTTTGTGCCAGCAATGATAAGGTAACTGCAACAATGCCTATTCCTGTTGTTTGAGAAGGCAGCCTTCTCTCATATCGGTGGGGAAAGCAGGTGGAAGCCCAAAAAAGTATGTGGCCATGTCTAACATCACTACCTTTCCTAGGATGGGGTTGGAAAGTAAGTCAGATACCATGCAGAATGCACTCCAAGGATCAGTTCAGGAAGTCATAACAACTCGGTCTGGTTGCAAACTTCAGGACCTCATGCACAGGACTATGTCTAGGTTTTCCTTGAGGCTATCCATCTTCATTCAGAGAATTATCGTATCTCTTTGCTAGATCTGGATGCTCCTATCATAGCACACTTGTCCATTTACTCTTGAGGTTAGACCCAGAGGATAGCCAAGGTACAGAAGCATAAATATGTGAACTAAATGACAAAATAGATTCTTGTCACAACTCCAGCTCTGATCCTGGTGACCTTGGAAGGTCATGCTTCCTCACTAAGCCAGTTTCCATGCTGTAAATTTAAAAGACACGAAGGGCTGTCAGCTTATAAGCTGTTCTACAAAACAGTTCCATGCTATGGTTGAGGAAATCTATAGCATGAGCTGGATGAAAATATGCTTTGAGAAAGAAAAATTTAATAATGAATGAAATATGGACTGAGAAGGCCAGACATCAAGACCAGGCCCTGGATTGTGGGAGACCAGGTAGCAAGAGATGACAATGGTTCTGGGGAGCTTGAACACATGGAAAGCATGTAAGAAGCCATGAGGAACAATGTGACCAGAAAGTTAAGCAAATGGGAAGCAGAATCAGTGCAAATGATCCATGGGTTCTATGCCAGGCTGTGTTCTCAGGCTTGTTTTTCAAAGCCAAGTTTCAGATTTGCCTCCAAAGCTGTCCAAGACCAGCCACAGCTACAGAATTCTGTGCTGGCCAAGCTTTTCTCAGGTACCATCAGGGGCTCCTTGCAATCTGGAGAATCAACTCTAGAATCCACATTCAGTTTTTAAAATTTGTTTCTTGCCTATCTTTCTACACCTCTTTCTAACCTGCCTCTGGCTAGCGTTGAATATTCTTTCTGGACTATTCCTGAATCAACTTTCATTATCTATTGTTTCTGGACTATTCCTGAATTATCTTTCATTATCTATTCTTTCTGGACTATTCCTAAATCATCTTTCATTATCTATTCTTTCTGGAAAGCCCTTCAACTATCCTTCTTGGGAGGGGGGAGAAATACCCTCATTTATCAAGGTCTATGGAACCACTTCTGGACCCACAATTATTTTAGGCCTTGGAGGGTTGTCAGGGGCCTTTGACAATGTAGGAAATCCATGGTAGAATAGATGGAAACCATCAGCTCCAGAATATGAAATCTGCAAAGACAAAATAACCTGCTTTTTAAAAAGTTGTTATATGAGTTGCTTTGTCTCACCATGACAAAATTCCTGATAGGAATAACTTTAGCAAATGGTTTCACAGGGTTTGGTCCATAGTTGCTTGGCCCCATGTATTTTGGGAAAATTTCATATTAGTGGAAGTATGTGGTAGAGGAGTTCCTCCATGGCAGACAGGAAGGAAAAGACAGGAAGAGTGGAAGAGAGGGAGAGAGGGAGGGATGGAGGGAGAAAGAGAGGTGGATGACAAGATGCAATACCAAGGACATATCTCAGTGACCTACTTTGTACATCTAGGCCCCATCTCCTATCTGCTAACACCTTCCAGTAATACCGTTACGTTATGAATTCCTCATGAGATAAATCCACTGAAAAAATATTTATTTGTGGAGAGAGAGAGAGAGAGAGAGAGAGAAAGAGAGAGAGAAAGAATGGGCATACAGGGCCCCTTGCCACTGCAAAGGAACTCCAGGCACATGTGCCACTATGTGCATCTGGCTTTACATGGCTATTGGGAATTGAATCAGGGTCAAACCAGGCTGGCAGGCAGGCAGACTTTTCAAGCAAGATCCTTTGACCATTGAACCATCTCCCCAGCCCAGGATCAATCCATTCACTAAGTCAAAACCCTTATGATTAAATTGTCTCTAGAAATACTCCCACAGACATACCAAGAGGCGTACTCTATTAATCCCATAGGCATTTGTCAATCCAGTGAAGCTGATAAAATTGAATAGTCATAAAAATATTTTTGACAACAAAACTTTCTATGTAATATGGAAACTAGATGCTTTTTATGTGTCTTGGTGGGAGGGGGGACATTCTTCAAAAACAAAAACATACGAAATGGGTCAACAAGGAAATATGGAGGAGGCGTGGCTAAGCACACAACCATAGTACAGGCTCAGGGTCTGGAGCCCTCTTGTCTCAGACCTTCTTCTTAGCTCCTCATCTTCTTCCTCCCTCACACAGCATCTTTATGTCCTTGTTGAGTAAATAAATGAATGCAGGGTTTGGACTTGATGTCCCTACAATTCATT
The DNA here is from genome assembly GCA_004024765.1 of Zapus hudsonius. Classification (NCBI taxonomy): domain Eukaryota; kingdom Metazoa; phylum Chordata; class Mammalia; order Rodentia; family Dipodidae; genus Zapus; species Zapus hudsonius. The sequence continues at coordinate 10,119 of PVHP010028385.1, read as the reverse complement.
GTCATAATCAGACCTGGAGTTGTACAAAGGCTATTTTTAACCTTTTATTAATGACACTATTTCCCCCTTTCCAGCTGGCTGAGAGGAAAGAAACTAATATCAAGCTATGTGGAGAATAATTGGATCATTTTACTGAAAATGATCGCAACAGTAGCAAATTATGTCTGTATGACGGATCTTCAGCATTAGCTAAATTTTTGGGGGGTCAAATTTGTAGACAAATTATTGTCTTAACTCCAAAATGATGTATCTGAAGACTTGTTAATGTGAGTGTCAGATGCAATGGGAATTGGTAACAAAACACAAACTGAAAGCAAGATGAATGTGTGCCATCTACTGCACCCATCTTTCTTTTATAAAACAAAATTAGTCTTTACTCACGAGTTGATCAAAAGATCCCCTTTATGAAACAAGAAATTCAGCTGAAAGGAAAGCCAGAGAAGCCTAAGCATTGTTGAGTACAGATTTAAAATCATCACAGAAAGCTGACATTTCAAGTTTGAATCTGAGATCTAAGCTACAGAAGTCAGGTTTGAGACACTCAGTCAACAGTATGCTTTTCCACGTCTTCAGAGATGACATTTTAGGAGTTTCTTTTAGTGAAACGACTAGTCTGTGTCAGCATGGCTATTTCTGTGTCCAAACAGACTGGCAGCCAATGGAGGGTAGGTGTTATCTCCCTCTCCACAGTCTGTTCACACCCCTGACACGGTGCCCTGTGCATAATTGGCGCTTAAATATGTATGACTATTTGTTTCATAGATGCACTCTTTGTACCTAAATGCATACAATTTATTTGTCCTTAGTTTCAAGAAATCTTCATGCAGCTCCTTTTCTGAGGGTCACAAGCTCTGAAATTTGAGAAGGACCCAGGAAAATGATTAGATTCATAAGAAGAGATTTTGACAATAGTCATTTGTGCAAGGAGAAAGTTAAAACTGTAGAAACCCACTCCCAAACACTAGGTATCAACGCTGGGTAAATTTCCATAGTAATGCAATAGAGATGTGACCACCTCTCTAAGGAAAAATGGGATTCATATATAGGCCAACTGAACTGAATTCAAAGCAGTTGTTTATTTCCAGACTTAGGATTTGATTTGTGAAGTAGTAAAATCAATGAAATAATGAACTTTAACATAAAGATAGATAACAGTTATATCATTTTATAAATCATGAAAATACCTCAAAATATAATCTGTGTTTCAATTTCTTGACCAAAGAGTCATTGACTAGAGTCATTGAGGCTTAGAAGGGATGTAGCAAGTTAGATTGTTCTAAAAAATATATTTCCTCTTACTTGGCTCACTCAATGCCCATGGAAGGAGGGGACATCTTCACCTTTGACTATGGACTGGGCTGTGTGACTTTCTTTGGCCCATGGGATATTAGCAGCTAGGAGTATAAGCAGAGTCTTGAAGTGTGCTTGATTGATTTGTATAAACTACTTGCATTCCTGCCATCAGCAATGAGAAGAAAATGCCCTGGGTGGCCAGTGAACCTTTCTCTGGGCCCTGTACTAGGGGCATCAGGAGCTGCCCAGCCATGTACATGTATATGAGTGGGCATATATTTGAGGGACTTTGTAATGCAGCAAAGCCTGGCTGCTCAGGGTGCTCTAATTGGCCAAGGTCAACCAGCTAACAGGTGGGAGTTTTTTTTTCATTTTCAAACAGAGAGAGAGAAGAGAGAGGAAGAGAGAGAGGAAGAGAGAGAGAAGAGAGAGAGGAAGAGAGAGAGGAAGAGAGAGAGAGAGAGAGAGAGAGAGAGAGAGAGAGAGAGAGAGAGAGAGAGAGAGAGAGAAAGCACCAGGGTCACCACCTTGCTGGTCTGGCTTATGTGGGTACTGAGGAATTAAACATGGGGCCTTAGGCACTGGAGGCAAGTACCTTAACTGCTGAGCCATCTCTCCAGCCCAAACAGGTGGGAGTTTTAAATATGTGTTCAGCAGGTGACTTGAAGATTTAGGCATCTCAGCCCCTCTCTACCTTATAAAGGGAGGAGGGGCATGTGGATCTTGGAAATGTTGTCCTTGGGGACTCTCATGGATGATCTTAACTGCCAGCTTGGTATGATTAAGAATCACCTAGAAGATTAGTAAAGAACCCCTCTGGGCCAGTCTGTGAGAACATTTCCAGAGATGGTCTTATGGGCTCTGACCTCAAGAAGACATTAGTCCTTTGATGGACTCATAATATCATGGCATTACTGGGAGGTAGTGAAACCTAGGAGGGCCTTGTTGGAGGAAGTTGGTCACTGGAATTACCTTTTCTTTGCCTTCTGACCACAGTGATATGAAATACACCTGCCATGTCCTCTCCTCCATCATGGTGGACTGATCCCTCTGAAACTGGGAGTCAACTTAAATGATTCCTCCTTCTTTCAGGTTTCTTTAATGTGTGTGTGTGTGTGTGTGTGTGTGTGTGTGTGTGAAGGATTTTGTCACAACAATAAGAAAAGAAACCAATACAGAGACAAAGAAAGCCAGTGATTGGACAGAAAGAGAGGTGGGACTAGGTATTGATTCCAGAATGTTAGAGCCAGACTCCAGTCACATAAGTCTGCTTTGAAAGAGAGCTCACCTATACGGCTTTGAAAAACTCTATCATCAAAGAGTATCATGAACAAACCAATGGCAAATCTGAAAATTTTCTGTGCCTCTGCCTCTCTCCTACTTCTCTCCCTCCTGGTCTCCTCCCCCTCTCCCTCCTCTCTGCTTCCCCTGCCTATTTCTCCACCTCCTCACCTTCCTCACCCTCAGCAGGACCCTAAGGCTCTTTTGTTAGAGTCTAAAATCTCTCCCATTTGTCATTCTCATTGGGAGGTTGCATCACTTAGTTTCCAGTCTGGCCTTTTGCTGTTGACATCCTGTTTCCCACAGCAGGTCCCATCAAGTGTCATTTCCTGAGCCTCCGTTGTGTGTCAACCTCCCGATTCAGCAAATGTGTGCTTTATGCTCCATGCCACTGTACACTTGGTCTATGGGGGTGGACAAAGGACCCCTTTGTCCCTTGTCCTCAGAGCTCATGACCTCGCTGGGGGATTGATACAGCAGTAGGAAATGCTTTATTTGTTAGCAGTTTGACCAGCTTCTGGGAATTCTACCCCAGATGAAAGGCTCTTGGAGACAATTTGTCTGGAGCGGAGCTGGCTAAGGAAAAATGTAAGAAGAGCTGTATACATGATTTGAAGTTTGATAAGCAAAACAAGCAGGTGAAAAGAATTTGAGTATATTTTGTGTGCATCTACTATGCATAGTAGGCATGTGTGTATGCAGATGCAAATGCTCCATGCACACATGTGCAGAGGCCGGAGGAAGAGACTGGTGTCCTCTGCTATTTCTCTTCTGTCTTATTTTTCTTATTTCACTGAACCTGGAGCTCTCTCTGGTCTCTTGAGCACTGAGGTTACAAGCATGCACGATCATGCTGTTTGTTTGTTTTTTAATGGGTGCTGGGGATCAAACTCGGGTCCTCATTCATGTGCAGCTAGCACTCTTACCTCCTGAGTCGTCTCCTCAGCCCTGATATTAACATCCTTTATTTGTCCATAACAAATCATTTTAGTACATAATCAAGTTTGTCACAGTCTTTTTTAAAAGTTTTTTTAATGTTTTATTTGTTCATTTTTCAAGCAGAGAGAGAGAGAGAGAGAGAGAGAGAGAGAGAGAGAGAGAGAGAGAGAGAGAGAGAGAGAGCACCAGGGCCACCACCTTGTGGGTCTGGCTTCTGTGGGTCCTGGGGAATTGAACTGGGGGCTTTTAGGCACTGGAGGCAAGTGCCTTAACCGCTGAGCCATTTCTCCAGCCACACTCCTTTGAAATCTAATGTATGCTTTGCACTCACTGCACATCCATTTGGACTGTCCACATTTCAGGTGCTTAACTACTTGTGACCAGTGGCTACATTGGACATTATATAGGTCCTAAGAAACAAGTGCCTGTGAAGAGAATGGAAAGGACAGGAAGCCTGCTGAGAGACCCCCTCAGAGAGGAGCCTGGTGAGGGTGGATCACTGGCCCTCAGAGCTGGGAGTGTGTGGAAAGAAAGCAGGAGCACCAGCAGATGAAATATCCCTGCTCTGGGTCTAGAGTCAGCTTGACCAGGCTGATGTAGGCTATGGTCAGAGAGGTGCCCAAGGGAGCAGACTTGAGGAATTCTAACTCTGGGATGGTATAGTCATCCCATCCACAAGTATTCCGCAAGGGGAAAATCTCCTTGGCTTCCATGGACCCAGCACATGTTGTGGCCTCTGCACACTGTTTCACTTTTTGATTCACACTGAGATATTTATGGAACAGCTACTAAGCACCAGAGACTATGAATACCGATGGGTTAATGGTGTTAAATAATACAGTCCAGGTCCCTTCATCATGGAAACTATATTGGGAGGCAATAAGCAAGTATATGTCGACAAGACAGGTGATGTTAAAGGTGTGCTATGTGTGGAGCATGAGGAAACATGAAGTGCCAGGTCCTTGTTTATCCAAATTCCTCAGGAGAGGAGGGAGGCTCTAGGACTCAGGAAGGCATGGAAACCCACAAGGGTCAATAAGCTCAGGAAGTTACAAGATTTGCCAGGTCCCTTCCAATGGTTATAGAAACAGCCAACAAGCGCTAGGGAGAAGAGACTCTAGTGGAGCTGCTTCTAGGTCAGACAGGAAATGCCAACAATGCAGTTTTCATGACTCAGCAGCTACCCTGGGGTGGGCTTTGAGTCCCCAGTCTTCAGTAAGTAACACATCACCTATGCATCTTATGTAACCCCAATCAACTCACTGGTTCACTAAGTCTGTCATTGATGTGCTATTTGGGAATAGACATTTATTCACATCCCCAAGTGCATCAGTCACACAACCATCACCATGTCCTACAAAGGGCATGGCACGGGTTTTCCTGTGTCTAGAAGGAGCAAGGATGAAGAACTGGGCAAGAGGATGAAGTGTAGGCTTGGGTTTCCCTCTCAGTTCTGGGAGGCTGACTCTTATCACAGTGTGACAGGGTGTGCCAGCTGGTATCACCTCCTTTGTTCCAGAACCTAGGCATTTGGAGGAAGGAGCTCATTAGCAACTTCTCCAGAAAAAATTTCTTTCAGTTGCCTCCTCCTTCCTGGTAATTTTGGGCACTGTCTGTTACATAGATTCCTTCCTACCTCCTGCTTTTCTCCTTCTAGCCTGGCTTTTATGGATGGCATGTGCCCTGGCATGAATGCAGTTCATTTATTCTGTTTCCTCTGTTGGTTTTAGAGAAACTACAAAGTGATGGATTTTCATTGTAAGAATATCTCAAGCAACACAACACAATGTGTGGTGGAAGGAGTGCTCCCTCCCCCTTCCTTTCCTGTATCTCCACCCTTTCTTTAAGTCTTGCTATCAGCATGGAGTCACCGCAAATAGGCATTTATGGAGAACATGGCATCAGGGTTTTTTCATACCAAATATAGGCTTCATAAGAACAAGGAGTGTATGTGTCTTGCACTCGCCATATTCCCAGGAGGATGCCTGATTTACACTAAGGAGCCGGCCATATTTGTTGATTGTTGACTGACTGAATGATTTCATGGGCAACTTTTTAAATTTTATTTTTGGCTTTTGGAGGCAGGGTCTCACTCTAGTCCAGGCTGACCTTGAATTCACTATGTAGTCTCAGGGTGGCCTTGAATTCATGGTGATCCTCCTACCTCTGCCTCCCAAGTGCTGGGATTAAAGGCGTGCGCCACCACCCCCGGCTGATGGGCAACTTTTGTTTATCATAGACAATACTCTATATCAGAGCTGTAGATCCATTTCATCCTTTTGTTGGGACTGCCATACACCGCCATACACTCCACAATCCAGATGCTTGCTAATGTGACTGTCTCATTGAAAAATTTCATTTGTGTGTGTGTGTGTGTGTGTGTAGGTAGGTAGGTAGGCGAGAGGACAATGTCAAGGTGTCTGTGTCCCACCTTCTTCGAGACAGGCTCTCTCATGCTGCAGATGGACTGTCAGACTGCAAAGTGTTAGACTAGCTGGTCTTTGAGCCTTACATTCCCCCAGCTCTGCCTCCTAGTGTCATAGGTGCCATTGGGATTAAAGACGCACAGGTCACTTTGCATTCAGCTACTGTTTGTGGGTTCTGGGGAGTTGAATCTGGCCTAGAAGGCTTTGCAATCTTTAAAACTTGAGCCAATTACCCAACCCAACTATCTTCTTATTAATGAAGGCTTCTGTGTCTTGCAACACTTCTATTATAAATATGGTGTGATGACCTTTCTGTAGCATGTTCCTCTTTCCTTGCATCTTTACCAGTATTTGTTATTTGCTCTCTTGATGATGACCTCTCTGACTGGGTTGAGATGGAATCTCAGTGTCTCTGTGCAGACAGGAATGAGAGCTTTAATGAGAGAGATGGAAAAATTGCTGAGTTGAAGGGCACAGGGTGCTCAAATCTTGCCCCAGAGATGTCAAAGGACGTCATAGGAGCCAAAGAGGTAGCACAGGCATCTGCAGGATTTTTGGGCCCACAGCCTTTTCCTCACAGGTTGAATTATTGTCTGCCTGCTGACTCAGGTTTGAATTGGGACTTCAAAGGAAGACCCCACCCTGGTGGCCTATGGTGGCTTTTAAGGCTCTCTACCTGTACACTTAGAATTTCTTTTTATAATAGTTATTCTAAGTACTTATGGCTTTAAGAACACCGTCCCTTGTATTACCTTCTCTGGGGCTTATGAGTCCTCACTTTATTGGCTGGGGGAAAATGTCATTCTCATTTTATGGAAGAGATGAAAAACAACCCAAAGCCACACACACTTGTCACATCTGTCATGCTCTTTGGCAGAATTAAAAGAAAACATGCTTAAAAACTAATGGAATGACATTCAGAATCAGACCCAGAGTGTTTTTTTTGTGTATACCTGTATGTGTGTGGTATGTGTCCTATGTATGCTGGGTGGTATATGCACATGTGTGTGCTCCATGTACATGCATGCAGAGCAGAGGTCAGAGGAGAACACTGACTGTCCTCTTATATCTCACCTGTGTATTTATTTCCATGAGACAGGGACTCTTTCAGCCCAAGGCTGCAGTCTGTCAATGAGCCCAAGAGATTCTCTGGTCTCCACCCTTCCCCCACCACAGACTGGGGTTATAATGTGTGTGCCACACCCAGATTATTTTTTTTTAACGTGGGTTCTGGGGAGTTGAATTTCACAGCCTCTGGTAAAGAGGTCCTCATGCTTACATGACAAATGGTTTTACCCTTCGAGCCATCTCCCCAGTCCCTGGTAAGGTTTTTCAAGGGTGAAAATATCCTTAGGGTATTTAATAGATGCTTCGCATGAATAATCCCCTGAGTTCCATCCCCAGCACCACAAGTAATATCCACTGGCCTCCAAAGACGGGGAGGGAAGTCCTCAAGCAGGAATGGTGAAGAGGCTTTGCAGGCAGAGAAGACAAGAAAACAGAAAGCTGCAGAAAGCCTGATAAGAAATGAATGTCCCTGGGTCATGGTGGTTCACTTCCATTGCCAGTTTGTATTAAAAACACCTAGAGCATTAGTGATGCACACTTTTCAGTGTGTCTGAGAAGGTGTTTGCAGACACAGTGAGGTCTCCCTGGGGGCTCCTTGACTATTGGGGGTCCTTGGCCATCTTTTCAGAGCCCTATTCGTACTTGGGGCTCCCTCCCTACTGCCCAGGCCATATGCTGTACCTACCTGGATATTCTACCATTTGCCACTGTAAATCTTGGCAGAAACTTTCTGTCTGTCACAAACCACTCCTACCACAGCTTCTACCAGTGGGAAAGAAAAAATCCTGGAGTTAACATTTGCTTGCAGTTTTCCTCCTTCTGAACCCAACAGGTCAAATTTCTTCTGGATGGTGAGCTAAGCCCCCTCCCCCACTTTTTTTAACTCACGCCCAGTATTTTCTCTCATGCTTCAGTCTGAGACTCCCTGGCTGCACACACACACACACACACACACACACACACACACACACACACACACACACACACACACACCCCATTCCACAGATCTTGTTGACAGTGGTGAAATATCACCCTCTTCTGCACAGCTGGTTTCTGGTCAAATTTCAGTCCGTGAATGTATTTTCAAGGCCATAAGTCCTAACTAAGTTTCTCAGTTATGGGCATAGAAGACTCAAGGTGATTTTATTTTCCCCCACCTGCCAAACTCCCATATCACAGATCTGAGTCAATCAAAATTTTCTCTTGGGCTGGAGAGATGGCTCACTGGTTAAGACACTTGCCTACAAAACCTAACTACCTGTTTGATTCCCCAGTACCCATGTGAAGCCTGATATACCAAAGAGGCACATGCATATGTAGTTTGTTCTTAGCAGCTAGAGGCCCTGGTGCTCCAGTTCTCTCTCTCTCTCTCTCTCTCTCTCTCTCTCTCTCTCTCTCTCTCCTCTCTTTCTTCTTCCCTCTCTCCTTGCAGATAAATAAATAAAATTTTTTCTCATAAATAAACCATATAGAAACTTATTTCTTTATTAGTTAATTAAAATATATGCGTTTTTAAAAAAGACAGAGTTTAGGCATACTCTGTGGGTATACTTGTACAAACAGAAGCTATTGGTTATCACAGAAAAAAATATTTAGTTTCAGGTTTGGAATAACCCCCCACCAAGTGATACATTTGTTGGTCAGTAAAGGGCTCTGAAGTTCCCCAAACCCTGCAGGCTATTGCCAAGGCTCTTGGTTGCCCCCCAGTACTGGGTGGTAAAGGTCTGTTCCTCAAGACACCACATGCTTTGGTCACAGGATCAAAATCAAGCTAGAACTAAGATGGAAGCCTTCTCCCTGCTGGCTAGTACTGGTGCTATGCAGTCTGCTAGAAGGGAAAAGTCATCAGCAGCCTAACCAGCAGTGAACCCTGCAGGCTACATCACCACCAGGGAAAGATCTGTCCACTAGTGCATGTCGGTATGGGGGTAACCAACTGCTCTCTGATTCCATGGGAGAGAATTCATGCCTGATACTAGTCAAATCCCTGTGGCTAGAAGGGTCACAAACCCTAGGAGAGAAGTTACTACTGTGGTTTGGCTACATGGATATGCCATGCCCCACATCCAAATTGCCCTCTAAATCCTTAGGTTTATACATATATGTTAGTGTCGCTCTTACTTTGGTTAGAGGAGTCTCTCACTCCATATGGCAGTGACTGCCAGGGAAACTCAAAACTTACAGAAGTGTTGAGAAGTGACGAGTGGTCAGCACTTAAGGAGACATCTCTTATCATATCCTCCAATGGCTCAGAGACTCTAGCAGAAGGGGTGGTGGAGATTTAAGAGCCAAAGCATGGGGAAATGTGCTTTGGAAGGTTCCAAGATATAAAATGGTCACTGTATTCATGACTTCACATCGGCTGTTCTATCTGTCAAAGACCTACATAGTATTGACCCTACCAACAGGTGGTTGAGAATGGCTGAGGAGGGCGAAAAAGACATTAATATCAAAGAAGGAAAAATAGGGGAAAAGTGGGGATTCAGTGGAGGAATGGGAGAACAAAGAGGTTGGTGGAAGGGGATTAAATAAAATTTTAGGAAAGCTTTTTATTTATTAAAATTAATAAAGTTTTATAAGTATAAAAAGACACTTTAAAAATAATTTCTCACAGAGTCCCTTCCCTTCCTTCTGGAAAATATTATCATTAAAAAAGAATCACATTTATTAGACTTTCTGTTACAATGTTTATTTATATTTTCTGTGTTTCATATGTGATTGAGCTTTCATTTAAAACATTGCATTAAAATATTTTTTCAAGATATATGAACATTTTTAAAACTGTGTGCATGTGTATGTTTGTGGGAATACAGACACATGTGTGACTCAAATTCTTGTTCCCTTAGTTTGCTTCTTGTCAGACTTTTAGTCTCAGAAAATAAAAAAGTGACTCACACAGGTCTTCTCTATCTCCAGATGGTGAAAGTGTTGTTTCATTTGCCTTGTATATGAAGTCATCACTTGTTTGAAAACGATTCACTTTTTTTAAAAATATATATTTATTGTCCATAATGAGTTACATTATTTAGTGGGCAAACAATGCGTTGTTATCCCGAATTCCCCAATTCCCCCCCTCCCCATCCCTGATCAGTTGTATATCCTCCTCCGTGGG
>PVHP010028384.1:6382-23249 GCA_004024765.1 Zapus hudsonius | reverse complement strand
CCATTGCAGAAGAACTACAGACACATGCACACCCCTTGTGCATCTGGCTTTATATGGGTACTGGAGAATTGAACCTGGGTCCTTAGGGTTTGCAGGCAAGTGCCTTAACCACTAAGCAATCTCTTCAGCCCCCTTTTTTAAAATGAGCATTTATTATAGCTATAAATTTACATGTAAGTACCACTTGCTTTAATTGTGGCCATATACATGGATATGTATGTGGTATATTAGTTTACACTCTTTTCAAGGTGTTGTCTTAATTTTCTTGGTTCCCAGCTGGTGGCAATTTAGGAGGTGGAGACTTGCTGGAGGAGGGTTTTGGGGTATTATAGCCAGCTCCCCTTTGATAGAGCTTGGCTCACTCTCCTGCTGCTATGGCACAGCTAAAGGCCAGCCTCTGCTCATGCCTTCAGAGAGCTTCCCCTTGAGACTGTAAGCCAAAATAAACAACTTTCCTCCCATGAGCTGTTCTTAGTAGAGTGCTTTTTGCCAGCAATGTGAAGGTAGCTACAGCCATCCCAAATCAATACCTAATCTAACTGAAGAAGATAGAACCTGGAAAGAGAAAATAACCATGAGCAGGAAGGAAATGACAGAGTAAAGTACAAACAAATGAAATAGAAACTACAAAGAGAAAAGAAATCCATGAAAACAAAAGAAATTGCCATGAGACAATCAGATGACCACTGCTGGTGACAAAAGAAGGCTGACAGCCCAAGGAGGTGGAGCATTCCAATCTCAGCACTCTGGAGGCACAAGTCCAAGGCCAGCCTGGGCTACTGATCAAATGCTAAGTCAGCAAAAAAAGGGGGGGGGAAACAAGTTTAGGATTGGAAAAACACCTATGAGCCTAATCCAAGTCGAAGAGAACATAAGCAACAAAGGAGAGGAGGACATGGAGATAGCATCTGTAGAGTTGTATTTCAATAATCCTGAAGAAAAAGAATGAGAAGACTAAAATTAAAGCAAAAGAAAGTTAACAAAGGAAGACCTAAACAAGGTCTTGCAAGAAGTGATCAAAGGGCTTAAGAGTCCATGCCAAGATAAATAGACAAATACTTTTTAAGATCGCCTCATAATGTATCAGAATAACAGAATCCTACTTCTGTTCCCCTGGGAGGGGTGAAGGGCCATGAGTCTTGACTGGTCTAAGCCAAACACAGAACTGAATACTCCTTGCAACTTAAAAATGGGGATGAGATATAAGTCTGGCCAATGATATCAATCCTAAAAGCCTCCTCTCACTTGGAAAAGACATGAAAGACCCCTCTTAAGAACTCTTGAGGACTTTGATAATGAAGATGAAATTTTTTGAGAGAAAGCTGCCATCTTGAGACCAGGTGGGGAATAGGACAAAAGGCAACTAACTCATCCAGAGTATGGAAAGGAAACAAAGATGGCATCTAGTTGATAAGGGAGCCAACTGAAAGCCAACATCTTGCAGATATATGAGATAAGCAAATAAATGTATGTGTTACCAAAATCTTTTAGTGTTCAAACTAATACAGAAAAATACTTTCTCTGAAATGGGTGTGGATTAAATTAACTTTGTGGTGCTGTAGTTATGAGGATTTCAGAGTTTCAGCCTAAAGTTTCATTTATTAAGCAAAATCAAGTTCATAGAAGGTATTCTACAAAGACCCTAGCCTTAACAGCTCCTTATTTCTAATTTGACAGCAGCTGCTCAAGAGGAGAGAAGGGGCTCGAGTTATTTTGTTGTTTGCTTTCTGCATGATGCTGACGTCAACAGAGAAACTTTTTTTACTTGCTATTTGAACAACTTTAACATTTGCTTCCTTTTTCAGACTTTCATGATATATTATATACCATAATAGAGTTCACCAAGAGGATGTCAACTTTGAAGAATAAGTACTTTATAATCCAAATAATTTCTGAAATACTTCCATATATTTTCTAAATCTATTTCTGCCCCATCTGTGGCATGGTATTTTTGATTCATATCAAAATGGAAAAAGCAACACTGTACCACATAAACACCAAAAGAGCACAATTTTTAACACAAATAGCACAAAAAAACTCCACCAGATTTTATGTGTTCATCTAAGCAATCCTAAAATAGTAAATTTTTTTTTGAAATTTAGATGGTAAGGTAGATTTTGAAGTCTAAACCATGTTTCCTATAGAAACAATGTAACTATGAGTCATTTCATTCCTAGGCCAGTCCACCAAAGCCTTGCAAAATCATACCTACAAGACCACTGTTTGAACAACAAGGCAGAATACTATTTTTTCTTTTGCAAAATACATCAGCCTCTCTCCTTTGTTTCCAGTTGGCAGCATCTAGAAATAGACTTAGTTGAAGTTCATGTTTATACTCCACTTGTGGGTTAGCCACACTGAACTTCTCCAGACTATAGGGCCTTCTCTCCTCTAAGACCTTGCTCAAATGTTCTTTCCTTCTGGTTTTTATAGATGACCTCCACTCAGCCTTCTGGTCTCAGCTAAAAAGTCACCTCGGTGGGAAGATCATCCATGTCCCACAGTGAGTAATGTGTTGTTGCTTTGAGAGCACTCCCATCACACCACACTTCCCTGTCACAGCCTTTACCATGTCGTAAGATAATGACTTTTGCCAATCTCTTCCATAAGCTCTGTGTGTAAGAGATTCATTTTATTTGCTATTATTTTAGTCCATAATTTATGAGTGCCTGCATTTTGTTTATATGAAAAGATTTTTACATGATATTTCATTGCATTTTAACCTGATCTATGGAATATTTAAATTGATATATGGTAATTGCCAAAGAAGGTGGTTTTTCCAAAGATTTCTCCATTCCTAAATTTATCCCCCAAAATTATTCTTGGGGAGAAGCCTAATTTCTTCCCCATTGCAGGTTTACAGACACTTAAAATCCTTCATAGATCTGAGTCAGGTTTAAATAGAAAGCCACCTCCCCCCTGTGTTTTGAGTACTTGGTCCCTAGCTGATAGCGATTTGGGAGAGTTGTAGAGAAATTATGAGATGGAGTCTTGCTGGAGGAACTACCATTGTGGGTGGGCTTTGAGGTAATACAGCCCAGCTCTAAGATCAGTACAAGGACAACTTCCTCCCTGCTGCTGATGTATGAAGATGTGAACCAGCTGTCTGCTCTTCCATGCTTTCCTTGCCAAGATGAAGCTCCCTATGAAAACAACCCTGCTTTCCATCAGCTGCATCTGGTCATGTGTTTTGTCCCAGCAACAAGACAGTAGCTGCTAGCCTAGTAAACAAGAAGAAATACATTTTCTAATACTAAATTTGTCTCTATCTTTCAGGCAATGTCATTCATCCCCATGACTTTTGCCTTAAGAATGAAGCGCCAATTCACAAATTTGTATCTTTACTTCTGATATTTGTTGTTGCTCTTGAGCTCTGTATCCAGTTTCCAGCTGTCAACTACTTCTTTACCTGGGTATCATCCCCCCAGATTACACCAAACCTTCCTTTTATCCTGTGCTTCCCACTTCAGATAGCACTAACATGTAATCACCTGAACCTCATGCCCTAGTCATCTCATTCCTGCTACTTAAAACACTGGTCCATGGACCAGCAGTGCTAAAAGCCTACTAGAAATGTAGACTCTAAAAGGACCTTTGAGCAATTCCTCTTGGCAATTCTGAGGTGCATTAGAATTTAACAAGCTTCTAACCTACAATTTATTTTACTGCCTACCCCACACATCAGCTGATACCAAGTCTATGCAGGCAAAGATGGAGGGACACTACCATGTCTCCTCAGCAGGCTGGGTCTCATTCCTCTAATCCACGGTCTCACCCAGAATTTGAGAAGAGACTCTCTAACCTATAGCTATGAGGGAAGCCAGCCATAGGTTTGCCTAGCTAAAACTGTGCATAATATAAAGTTTGTTATTTCTTTTGCAATCTGAAATACAAGGATGCTCACACAACTGTCACAAGGGGAAACATGCAGAAACCAACAAGCCAAAAACAAAACAAAACCAATTCATTTCATGTCTCCTTCCCATACTCATTCTCCATTCTAACCTCAGTCTTCTCTTCGAAGCACCCAGACTATGTCATTTCCCTGTCTCAAATCTTTTAGAATCATGTAATTTTAGACCTTTACCTTTCTGTTCTTGCTTTCTTTTTTCCCATTCTGAAGAGTTACCTTACTGGTGTAGTCATTTCATCTCACCAGCCTCCTCTGCCCCAAACTGCCCTTTCTTCATCACATATAGCGTTCAGGAAATGGTATGAAAGGCCTATGGATGTGTCAACCCTAACAGGAAAAGGACTTCAGTAAAGAAAATCTCTATCTCAGTCACTGGCAGACAATCAATACCCCCAAAATACTGAAGGACCATTTGGACTTGACATCCTTAACAGCTGCAAGACTTATCAGTGAAAATATAAACATATTTCATAAACTCAAAATCATTTAGAAAAACATATCTCTCAAGCTATAATGAACCCAGGCATGGTAAAAGTTGAAGACCTACTTCCAATTCACATAAAGGAAGCTACCTTGAAAGCCAGCATTCTGCAAAGCCCTGTTTCCTAATAGGCAGAGCACCTTAGCCGTAGGCCAGAAAGAGGGAAGAGCCTAGTCTATGATTTTTTTGAGGGGGAACTGCTGAAACTTGAACCCAGGGCCTCACACGTTAGGCAAGCACTCTCCCACTGAGATATATCCCTAGCCCCAGATTTTACCACAAAGACTATAATAAATATCATTTATTATCTACAATTTAAACTATCCATCTAGGTATGATATCACAGGCCTGAAATCTCAGCACATTGAGTCAGGCAGGACTTTCATGAGTTCAAGACCAGCCTGGAACTTGTACTGGTGAGGGAGAGAGACCAATGAAGGCAAGGTGTAAACATCTAAACCACACAGCATGTTCAGGGAAAGGTAAACTGGACGTAACAATACATGGTACAAAGCTGAATAGGCTCCTTTTTCTAGAACAGAAAGTAATTTTAATGCTTGTTACTTTTGAGGGAAGAAAGGAGGAGCACAAGGTTGATTTAAAGTGCATGTTTTGATTCCCCAGTAATGGTGAACATATTCTCAATATTTTTTTAACTCACTGTACTACTTATCTGCTAAAGTACTCTGTCCACTTGCATACTAATCTTGACTTTTTTTTTCACCTCATTAAGTGCAAGAAACCTGTCAGGTATTTCAGCCATTAATGCTCATTCCTTTTTCACTGAGAATAGGTCTTAAATGGTATCAACTTTTCCTTGCTAAGTTTTATATTGCTCTAATATTAGTTTTCATTCCTTTATAAATATGATTATTCTATTGTCTGCTACTTTTAAAAATGTTTTAAAAATACTTAGCCCTTGATAACAGATAGACTTTCAGAGCATTCACGCTCCTTCCCAGCACTACACTCCCTCTTCTAGTCCTGCTCTCACTCCTTCAGAAATCAGTGACAGTAGAAGAAGGCAGATGACAGAATAGAGCCAACTAGAACAATATGACAAGAAAAAGAACCAAGGACTAACTGTGGAGAAACACTGATGGCTAGTAAGACAGGAAGTAGGTAAGAGATTTGAGAAAAATGGAGACAGGGTGCACTAGGAGTGAGGAACCAAAGTTAAGTCAGTCCTGTGGTTTTAGATGCAAAGGAAATAAGAGAGGTTACAGGCCAGTCATCAGAACTGGAGCATGGAGACTGGATAAAGGAGCTGATCAGAGGGGGACTAATGGATAGAGAGAAATGTAGACAGAAGATTAACAAAACATGATATGGCTTAGGTATAGTGTGGAGTCCCCTAAGGCCTCATGTGTTGTGGCTTGAGCATGAGGACCTGAGACAGCTGGAGTTCAATTCTCCCAGAACCTGCGTGAAAAGCTTGGCATGGTTATGCAATTCTGCAACCCTGGTCCATGTGGGGCAGAGACTGGAGAACTGCTGGGGCCCTGACAGAAAACAGCAGCTCTGGGTTGAGGGAGAAACCCCTTCCTGATGTAGTGCACAAGTGAGTGATAGCTAGAAAAGGTATACGATGCTTTCCTCTGGATGCTGGATGCATCTACAAGAACATGTGTTATGCCACACGTAGCACACCACACACACACATACACTGAACAGTGTTCACCATCCTATCTACTTTTTCTATAAAAGGATCCAAACAGCATCTGTGGGAAAGAAATATATATGAGTGTGTGTGTTTATGTATGTGTATGTGTATACACACACATATCTGATATGACTAAAATACCACATTTTTTAATTTATTAATAAATGTGGTGACCTTGGACAGCTAACAGAAATTGATTCTCCTTGCCTAATTAATGGAATGAGGCAGATAAAATATTGCTTATTCCTTGGAAGATATCGATATACTCTATACTATGTGTACATGCAGGAGAGAATTACAGATGCAACTGGTGAGCTGGGGAGATGGCTCAGTTGGTAAAAGCATGAAGACATGAGTTCAAATTGTCAGAACCCACCTTAAAGCCCAGCACAGCAGTGTGTGCCTATACCCAGTGCTAGGAGGTGGAGACAAGAAAATCCCTGGCTAGACAAATCAGTGAGCTCTAGGTTCAGTGAGAGACCCTGTCTCAAAATACAAGGTGAGAGCGATAGAGGAAGACTCTTAACATCAACTTCTGGCCTCCACATGCAAATACACACACATACATGTGCACACAAACACACATATGTACACTTACACATGCCACAAACACATAACATCCAAGAAAAAATGATGCCGATGGTACAAAGTTGTTAGTTGGTAGGCCTAAAAATATACAGGGAAATCTGGGTCTTCCAGATGAGTCTGAAGTAATCACAGGCGCCCTTAAAAGGGAAGAGGAAAGCAGAAACATCAGAGAGTTATCACTGTGAGAAAGACTTGACCAACCATTGCTGGCTTTGAAAATGGAAGGATGCTACAAGCCAAGGAAGATAGGCTGACTCTAGAAGCGAAAATGACAAAACCCACTTAAAGCCTTCAGAAAGAAATGGAAAACTATCAATACTCAGGGAGCACCATATTGAACTTTTAATCCCAGAACTGTAAAATAATAAAGTCGTGTTGTGTAAGCCATGGAGTGTTTTCTGTTTTGCTGATGCAATAAAAGGTAATTTAATTTTGTACAAGTGAAATACACTATCCTCATGAGCTGTCATGTCATGCTGATCAGTCAAGATAGGTAAAGTACCTAACAGAGTACCTGGTGGAAAACAGCTGCTAATGATATTCATGATTCTAAAACTGTAATAGTGTCAAAACCAAGTAGTCAACAGAAACACTGATCCAGTTCTAGAATTTACTAGACTCTATGACCTAAAGTATCTTAGCCTCCATGGGACTCAGTTCTTTCACAGAACAAAATAAGCAAACCTAGAATTAGATGACTATTGAAGTCCCAGCTCTGAAATTTTATGATTGTAAAACATAGTTCCTTAATGACATATTCTACTTTCTGCTAATTAAATGTTCAGAAAATCCTATTAAATAGAAATAGTAGACCAAGCAGTTTTCATTTTATGTTTTAACATTTTCAATAATTTATATTGCTGAGTTACAGCCTTATAAAGTTGAGTCATGGCATAAAAATCACAGGCTGCCAGGAAGGAAAATGTTTAAGTCATCCCACTATTATGTAAAGGCCTCACTAAAATAATAATAGTATCTTCTCAAATAACTCAAAGTACAGTCCCACACATTACCTCATGCATGCTTTTCTAGCAGCTTTATTGAGATATGATCCTTTCATATGCCACAGATACACTCCTTTAGAGATTGTACCACAATGACTTTAGTTTATTCACAAAGTTGTGCCACCATCACAATTTGAGAATATTTTCATCAACCCCAAAAGAAACCCCTTACCCATCAGCAGCCATTCCCCATTTCCACCCTCCAGCTCACTAAGCTATCTCCCATCCCTATAGATAGTCCTATCTTGGACATCTTACAAAAGTGGAATCATATCACTCATGACCTTTTGTCTGTGTTTTTTTTTTTTTTACTTAGCATGTTTTGAGATTTATCAATGTCAAACCATGTGTCAGAACTTCATTTTCAATGCTGAATAATATTCCATTGCATGGATGGAATTCTGTTTATCCATTCATTGGTTGATAGACTGGGGGTCTGTACTGTCTAGCTATTAGTAATAACATCCCTACGATCATTTATGTACAAGTTTTGTATGGTTATATGTTTCTATTTATCTTGGGTACCTTCCTAGGAGTGAAACTGCTAGAAAATAGGTAACTGTGCTTTAACCTTTCAAGAACTGCCAAGCTGTTTTCTAAAATGACTAACTTTACATTTCTACCAGCAATGTGTCAGGGCTACAATTTCTCTAGAATCTTACCAATAGTTATAATCTGGTTTTGATAACATACAATGAGACAGGAATCTTGTGTAGTTTTGATGGGTTTTCCCTATGACTAATGCATCCAGCATCTCTTTGTGTGCTTACTAAGCCACTGTAAATCTTTGGAGGAATAGCTGTTCTGGTATTTTGCCTATTATTATTATTATTGTATTTGGTATTTGTTGTTTTGGACATTATCTGATACAGGATTCCCAAGCATTTCTCTCCTGCTCCATAGTAGTGCACTAACATGTACTAACCGAGTCCATATTGCTACACCCATGTTGCAGATAGAACTGGTGTGTCATATGATCTCAGACTTGACACCTGGGAATGCTATTAAAAGAGACCAACTACTGATAGCAACACTGCCAGCAACCTGAGAAAGGCATCTCTCTAATGGGATAGTGTCACTCCCACAGCTGTGTCACATATGCTCCACACACTCTCAGAACACAGACAGGTAACATGAGTTGTTGAGTCACTCCTCATCGACGAACATGACTGAGTCCTGGCCCACATTAACATTATCACTTGACAATGTTGTGCAAAACCCATTCCTTAGTACCTGGAATCCACCACCAGAGGAAATATTAAAGAGTTTGATCCAAGTGATACCAAAAATCCAAAGCATAAACTTACTTTGTGACCTGACAGCCTTATTTTGAGCATTGCTCCAATGACTAAGCCATCAGCTGGTTCTTGTAAATCCCTCTGTTAATGCAACAATTCTTATTTTAATGACATTTGTCAAAATCAAATAACTAAGAGGAAAATATTTAAGCTCTTATCTTTAACCAGAAAAGCCCAGTAGTTCAGAAATAGATCATGGCTAGGACTTAACTCTATGCTGAATAAAAATGTTATAGTAGCTCCATTTAACATAAAAACAAAAGCACAAAACTGTGAACCTGGGAAGTTAAAAATGTAGTTCTTGGCATTGTATTCCTCACAGAACAAAAGGACCTAAAACTCTTTACAACAAAGGTACAACTTTAAGTGGGCCATTCCTTTAAATTTTCACAAATATTACTTCTAAACTACATCTATTTTTCTTTTTTTTTTGATGATGAAAACAAGAGAATTTGATGCAAAGGACAGAGAGAGCCCCTGGCACATAATCAGAGCTGTGTTAATTGTTCCTAAGTGCATTCAGTAAGTAACAGGCAGTGAGTCAAAGTGCCTTTGGGAAGGTGAACCAGGCCTAGCTCTTGGCTCTGAGTGCCACCCACTTCCTGGAGCTTCTTTGTTGTCTGAGGATATACTGCCACTGCTTGGCAGGCCAGGTACCTAAGGATTAAGGGGCACAAAGTGAGCTCAGAGATAGTGATCTGATGTGACCTCAGTGTCATTTGCAGTTCCACACAAGGTTTTTCTCCTCTGTGAACAGGGAGGCTATGGGGTCTTCTGAAATTGCTTTAGGGATCAGAGAGCAATTGCAACTGAGCACAACACTATACTCCCCACCCCCATTTTCACCTGGCTCTCACAATGAGTTTCCAAATGGGTTTTCTGTAGGCTGAAAAAAAGGATCAGAAAACAGATCTGGAGGAAGTCCTAGCCAGGAAGACAATAGTGTACATGGGATCTGAAAGACAAGGTGAAGACAAAATGGAAGAATGAATAATGAAGCGGGTAAGGGGCAGAGTAAAAACAGGAAAGGGTGCGGTGTTACCCAAGGGCCTGGTCAGGCCTCTGTCCAGAGAAGAATACTTACTGTGGAGTGGGTGTGCCTGCTTAAAGGAGAAGCAGTGGCTTCTTCACTCAGAAGCACTCAAAAATACTGAAGTCTGAACTCCAATGCTGACTTGGAAGGCTGGTGGCTCTCTTCTCTTGTCTTTTGGCTCCTTAAGGTCCTTAAATCAGTTCTCCAAACCAACAGCAAATGTGAACATTCAGAAAAATGTGACAGATCCTACCGATTCAAACCTTCCAATGATTCCTTTGGCACAATAAATCCTAAATGCTGCCTGCAGTCCTGATTACCACTCATACTCCCCAGCACAAGCTGTTTCCTGACCCTGGATGCTCTCCCCAAGCATGCCCGCTATCTTCGTCTGCTCAGAGGTCATCTCTTCCAAGAGTCTCTCCTCTGATTACACTATTTAAAACAGCATCTATGTCACTCTACCCTTTACCCTTCTTCATTTTTCTTTATATCACTTACCACTTGATAGAGAGGTAAATTACAGATATGTGTGTATCTGTTGTCACATACACACATTTGTTATTTACTTCTCCACTAGAACTGCAGGTACAAAGCAACTAGACAATGTCTGGGAGTTAAAAATTTAATAACTTATTGAATGAATGAACCAAACCTGATCTTAAATCTGTGTAAACTTCAGTTTTTTCTAGCTCTCTATTTTTCCCTCAGGCATTAACCATGCACTAAGCTTCATTCCTTGTCCAACATGACCTGAGAACGGATGGCCAGCTTTACCTGATCCCTGGCTGTAAATTACAAGCTTTCTATAGGCTGGTCCTTCTACACATCTAAGGAGCTCCCTAACCCAGACTGGAGATCACTGTTCCAGAAAATCCCAAGCACTCAGAAGGCCCTTTTCACTGCCCATTAACCCTTTCTTGAGCTCCTAATCAGCTCCTTCTCTTACTTCCGGAAGAAACAATTCCAAACTTCCACCACTTTCTTCAAACTTCCTTTCCTGCCCGCCCTTCACTCAGCAAATGACATCACCTCTACAGAAACAAAAGAGAGGTTCTTAGGTCAGACCTCCTCAGTTTCCTCCCTCCCTGACCAACACCACATGTGCATTCTCACCTCCTTCCTGGCAGTGTGGAGGAAGGGTGTCCCTCTTCCTGCCTGCCTCTGACCTTCAACCAGTGTTCTGGCACTCACATCACCTGCCTTCTTCAGGAAAGGATGTCATTTACCCACTCACCACTCTACATCTTCAGCATTTCTCTTCTAACTTTCCCTGTTCTGAGTGTAAGCACTTAACCTCAAACGAAAAGCAAACAGAAGCCAGGGTATAGTGGTGCACACCTAAATCCCAGCACTTGGGAGGCAGAGGTAGGAGGATCGCCAGGAATTCAAGGCCACCCTGAGACAACATAAGTGAATTCCAGGTCAGCTGTGGCTAGATCAAGACCCTACCTCAAAAAAAAAAAAAAAAAAAAAACAGTTTTGTTTCTTCCACTGTCCTATTTCTGTCCCTTTCTCTTGACTGCTGAGATCTTGAAGAGAGTTTAAGCAGCTTACTGTCCTCCTGCTTGGTACTTGGACCTTCTGCAATCTAGATGATGCCTGCAAACATAAAACTGTTTTTCCCCAAACGCAGTTCAAACTTATAATTACTAATAAAAAACTAATATTGACATCCTTAATCCTGTTTCTAGGCTTTTATAACATTATTTTTTCATAGGGCTCTTCCTGGCATGATTTGCTACTGACTATGGAATCTGAGAAAAGCATCACTGAGTGTTATGGCATAAAAAAGCCTAAACTCTTAGTCCAGACAGCAAAGGCAAGAGAGATGTGACTGAATGGCCTAAATATCTTCTCTGTTATGGAAGCTGGAAACCTAAGGTCAGGTGCCAGTAGAGTGGCTTTTTGATGGAGGCTGATTTATAGATGGTCTCCTTCTCCCTGTGCATGGCAGGTGAAGAGCAAAAGCCACCTCTCTGTTGTCCTGTGTGACAAGGTCACTCTTCCCACCATAAGGGTTCTACCTGTGTGACTTCTTCGAAGACAAATTCTTTTCCAAAGGCCCATCTCTAAATGCTATTGTATTGTATTGGAGATTAGAGCAATGCATGATTATTTTATATTTCAAATGTGAGTCTACAACAGGTTATACAGGAAGCAAGGCCTACTCTGAATCTAGATTTTATCACTGACCAGCAGTGTGACTATAGAGAAAGACAGCTTCCTGGTGCCTCAACTGCCTCATTTCTAACAAAGGTTAATGACAGCACTTATCTGGTAAGGCTGTAGGGATCAGAATAAAATACTACTTATGAAACCCTTAGGACAGAGCCTGGCACACAGTAAACATCTGATTAATATAACTTATTGAAACTTATTAATGACTGTGTCATAGTTGCCTTTATTGTTATTATCAATATTGTTTCTACATTTCTAAATCATTGCAGTTAAATAAAATCATTCTAGGTTCTAGAACTCTTTAAAATAATTTAACATACAGAATATTTTAAAAAAATATTTTATTTATTCATTTTCAAGCAGACACAGAGAGAGAGAGAGAGAGAGAGAGAGAGAGAGAGAGAGAGAGAGAGAGAGAGAACACCAGGGCCACCACCTTGTGGGTCTGGCCTATGTGGGTCCTGGGGAATTGAACCCAGGGCTTTAGGCACTGGAGGCAAGTGCCTTAACTGCTGAGCCATCTCTCCAGCCCCAGAATATTTTTTTAAAAGTATAGTATAAAAGAAAATTTCAAAAGAAATCAAAATGCCATGAATTTGCTTGGACTACAGCAACAGGAAACCATGACTGGTATATTTTCTCCCAGGTCTAGAGGCTGGAAGACCAAGTTCATCAACTAACATGGAATTCTGGTATTTGATGGCTACCATGTTCTTCTGCCAGCAGTGAGAGTTCTAGGGTGTCTTTCTCTCCTCACATTGGGCTACATTCCAGTCAAGTCTTACTGCCCAGCCTGCTTGTGGACTGACTCGAGTCTCAAAAAAAAAAAAAAAAACTAACCTACTGATGTCTGAACCTCAACCACGTTCCAACAATGAAACCAGACACATTTCTGTTGCTGTGGCAGCCTGAAATAAGAGAGTATGGCTTTTAATGGCCATAGCACTCAGGAAGGCTTTTCTAAGTCACACACTTAATAGGAAATCTGACTGAAAACAAAGAACCAAAAAAGTGGGAACAAAGCATTTTAAGATTAAGGATATTCTCCTTGACCAAGATTCCGTCCTTTAGACCTTATTTAACCTTCATTATCTCCTAAAGTCCTATCTCTAATAATGTCAGGAGTCTTGGGAGGATATAATTCAGTCCATAGCAACCAACAATAGAGATATCTTGAGGATGGTAAAACTAAATGTGATGTAACAATAACCATGCAAGAAAAGAACTCTAAAGCAATAGGAGAAAAAAAAGATACATAAAAATATCAGGATAAAAACTCTCTGTTAAATATATGGCTATGAACATGAAAGCAGAATTTAGCATAATTATAATCAGGATAAAATTCAAGTAATGATCTTTCTTTGTTTCTCAACTATTTCCATAATTAGAAAATTTGAAAAACTATTTTCACAGAAAGTATAAAAACCTTCAAGTGAAATGAAATAAGACTAATTCCAAATTTAATTTGCAGTTAGCTTCTTGCTTACAGCATTGCTGCCTGTATTAAGTAGAATACAGCTTAACCTGCTGTCAAAGACCAGGCATACAATATAACACTCTGGGGGCAGAAATATGGTCCAGGACAACTAGGTAGCTCTGCCACACAAGACCCTTGAGAGGCTAAGTGAACCTGCTTCTGTTTCAAGTTGACACTCCATGCTGGACTACCCTTGCCTGTATAAGAAAAGCCAGCTCACCAACACCTCATACATTGGGTGGGGAAGAAAAGGAATATGGTGGCATGTAGCATTTTAATAAAATGCTGTTTAAAAGTAAAATACATCTTGCATCTTGACATGCTACTTCATGCTCAGCCATTTGACTTGCTTTAACCAATAAAATGTAAGCACAAGTTAAACATTTGTCACTTCTAAGAAGCTGGTTCTGTCGCTTGCTTCTTCACAACAATGGCAATGCCCCCTCTCACAGTGACAATATTCCTTTGGCTTAAAGCATGGGGAACACAAGCAGGGTCAGTGTGTAACTAGTAAGACACAAACCTTTGTTGTGGGAAATTGAGACTTTGTATTCTAGATCCTATCAAGAATATTTGATATTAACCATCACATATAGCCATACCACTTGGCAGGGAAGTTGGGAAACGGTTTGTAGGTAGGCAACAGAATACAGATGCAGTCACTCTAAGAGACCCTGTGGCTCAAGCAGAGACAACCTTGAATTATAACTTTATCCTCTTACCTAGTGCTTCCTAACTCCTCGCAGCACCCATCCCTTCCGCTAGCAGGAGCAGACCAACAGGGTAGAACATTCCTCTCCCTGAGACTACCGAGGACCAGTGATCTTCTTTATCTCCCATTCCAGTCCATTACCTCTGAGGATCTCTTACATAGTCTATGCTCAGACATACCCCTCCCCTCTCAAAAAACATCTATAAAAAGAAACACTCACTTTTTTCTTCAGAAGCAAAGTCTTGCTCTCTGGATTCAGGACCCCACTGCGCTGTGCTACCTGTGGCAAGATGCTGATAACGCTAATAGAACTCCAATATGAAAGGGAATCTGTCTCAGTGCCTCTCTCTGACCAGCCTGCTCTCCCTCTCTAAAACCCACCAGGAACCATGTGGCCAGCTAAGCCATACTACTAGAAGAAAGGCAGAATGAGATACTAGAGAATGATACTAGAGAGAACCGTTAATGCCACACCTTCATGCAATCTATTCCCAGTAGTCATCAGGAAGTTTCTTTCACAGCGTATTTTAGACTATGATACCTCTGTTCCAAATTCTCTGTTGGCTTCCTAGATCATGTATTATAAAAACCCAAGTCCTCACCATGACACAAATCTGCATATCTCTTCCCCAGTCATTTCTCTAATTTCATCTACTAATACAAATGTTCCTCAACTTCCAATGGGATTAGATCTCAAAAAAAAATTACAAGTTAAAAATATCATAACTCAAAATTGCATTTAAAATACTTAACCTACTAAACATCATAGCTTATCAACACAGCACACTACAGAGCAACTGCTATTTATCCTCAGGGTCAGGTGGCTGACTGGGATAGCAGATTCCAGTCTTAAACACTCTGTGCTGCATAAGGCTTGCATGGGGAAAAAAAATCAGAATAAGAAATCTCCCATATCATTCCTACTGAACACACTACTGTAAGGTTGAAAAAAATCATTAAGTCAAACCATTATGAATCTGGTCATTGGAAGTCAGGGACCACTTGCACTTTTCCCACTATATAAATACCAAACATTAAAAACGTATATGCAAATGATAAAGGAAGCTATTAGACAAGTGAAAGATAAAGAAGGATAATATATTTTCAATCATCGGTGCTAAACAATTTCTTAAATGAGATCTCAAAAGTACTAACTACTGAACTAGACAATGTCAGGAGAAGGGAGGGGAGGAAGCCTGGTGGAAGAGGTTCAATGGGACTGGATGGGGCACAAGAAAAGGCAATGCGGAGGATGAATCTGGCCAAACTATATTATATACATACATAAAACCGTCAAAAAGTTAATTTTTTAAAAGGTGAATATTAAAAACTTACTAGGATGTTTGCAAAATCTAAAAGTGACAAGGGATTAATCTCTGGAGTATGTCAAGAACTCTGGTAAACACAACAAAATAGAAAATAAATAGAATTGAAAATTTGGTATGAGACAGAAAAATTTACTGAACCTAGTTTTAAAGTTGCCAGATAAAGTTCAGGATGCTCTATTAAGTTTGAATTTCAGAAAAACAGTGACTTATCTCCTAATATAAGTATGTACCAAATATTGCACAGCATATAAAATTATTTGCTGTTTACCTAAAATTCAACTTCAACAAGGCAATGTGTATTTTTATTTGCTAAATTTGGCAACTGTAGGTAAAATCCATAGGGCTAACAAGGAAAGGAATAGAAGCTCTGCTTTACTAGTCATCATATTAAATGGGAAATACCATTCTAGCCATTATAGTCAAATGTTGAAAAATAAGGCTTTTATGAAAGACTATCTGATTCTTATTCTTTCCACCTTACTACAAAGGACCACCTAGCCTAGTATTCTCTTTGAATAAATCATTAGGCAATAAAGGTCCAACTAACTAGTCACTGCATATATAACACATTCTAAATCTATTATTTTATACTATTAGCACAGAAATAATGCCACAACCACATAAAAACAACAAAGGCAACTTTCTTTAAAAAATTACATACTTTATAAGTTTAAATTTATAATATTTAAACATGAAGGATAAAAATAAAGAAATATTACTTAGTAGGTGTTGCAGTCAGCTTTCTAGTTGCTGCGCAGAAAGAACCCAAACAAAAGCGGCTTGTAGAGGAATGGGTTTATTTGGCTTACGGACTCGAGGGGAGACTCCATTCTGGCAGGGAAAACGATGGCATGAGCAGAGGTCTGGACATCACCTCTGCCACAGCGCTGCAAACAGCGGCAGGAAGGTGTGCCAAATACTGGCAAGGGGAAGCTGGCTTTTAACCTCCATAAGCCTGCCCCCAACAACACAGCTTCATCGAGGTTGTAGAACCCAAACTGCCATCAGCTGAGGATCGATCTATCAGAACACATTCAATTGTTTGTGGGGGACACCTGTATCAAACCATGACAGTCCGCCCCTGGCCCCCACAAACTAATAATCATACAAGATATAAACACAATATGTTCAGCTTAACTCTTAAGTCCCCGCAGCTTTCAACTGAGCCATAATACCAAAAATAAACCCA
>PVHP010028383.1:0-23165 GCA_004024765.1 Zapus hudsonius | reverse complement strand
ATATATATATATATAACAATATGCTCAGGATCATAAGTTATTAGAGAAAACCATTGAAACCAGGATGACACACCCCTTTATGCATTAGTTATTCTCCCCCCCTCCCCCCGCCATGGCTCTTACATTCTTTCCACCACCTCTTCTGTAAATTTCCCTGAGTCATAGTGGGTGAGTTTAAAGTTTGCACAATTGTTAGGTTCTTAAGAGTCTCTGTATTTGTGTTTTGGACAATTTTGGGCACCCTTGGTGCCTCTCTCCATTATTCTTCCATAGATTATCTGCTTTGCTGTGGGAATACCTCTTTTGCTCATCACACCACTTCCTTAGAGGTTGTGTTAGGGCTTTAAATGGTGAGTTTAAGGTGGTTCATCGCCTGCCTCAGTGCCCCCTATCAACTCAGGTCCACTTGGTGGAGTTCGGTTGTTCAAATTTCTCAGCAACAAAACAGAAAGGAAAAAAAACCTGGATATCTCTCATATGGACTGGCCCAGCAAGCCTACTGAGGAGGGCTCCCAGTGGGTTCAGGACAGGGAGGAGGGAAATAGGGGTACCATCATAAGACTTGCTCATACAATGTATCTGATTATTAGCAATGAATATGAAAAATAACAAAAAAGTCTATGACTTGAAAGGTCATAATTCCTATCCTGTAACTACCATTACTCTGATTAAATGGATTGTGCCCATCAAATTGCCTTCTAAATGTTTATTTTTATAAAACCCACTGATTAATTCTGTTCTCACTATTGTCTAGAGAAATTTCTATTCTTTAAATTTATTTATTTGCAAGCAGAAAGAGAGACAGAAGAGAAACAAAGAATGGGCACACCAGGGACTCCAGCCACTGTAAACAAACTCCTTATGTATGTGCCACTTTGTGCATCTGGCTTTACACGGGTACTGGGGAATTGAACACAGATCATTAGGCTTTGCAGGCAAATGCCTTAACCACTGGGTCATCTCTCCAGCCCAGAGAAGTTTCTTTTTAAACATGGTGGTAAGAATCAGGGAGACTCAAGACTTGACAAGGTGATAAGAAGTGACAGTTGAGTGCTCAGCACAAGACAAGATGGCTCTATCCCACCTAGCAGGGCTCAGGGAAGACTGAAGAGCATGTAACAGAAAGAACATTAGTGCCTCTCAAGCTACTGTGGATATTGCAGAGACTCAGAACTTGTCACAGAAGAGGCTCTTGAGAGCTGAGCACCACATGTGACATCTCTGTCATGCCCTCCAAGACCAGGGAAAACTGTCGAGGAGGGGGTGGAAAGAATGTAAGAACCAGAGAAAGGGAGACACTACCCTCCTGACATGAATAAACTGGGGCATTCATGACCTCACAGTGGAGGTTGCAACTAAGACCTGCACAATACTGAGCCCTTGAACATTTTGACATATATGATAAAGGAGAGCAAACAAAATAAAATAAAATGAGATATGAAAATAGAAGAGGTGCTACATGAAAGAAGAGAGGCTTCAGTGGAATGGAGCTGAAGAGGTGGGAAATGGGGCCCTCAGAGGATGATGGAGGAGATATTCATCACATTATAGTATGCCCATGCATTTAAATTCTCAACACAAAAAGGGTAAAGGAAAAAATCTCAGTTCCAGAGACTAGGCCACAGCCAGCCCCATGCACTTGGGCAGTGGCATGGATCTCAACAGGAGCCTGGTGAGCCCACGGCTCTGCCAAGAGAACGGCTCACTTTTCTCTTTATGCATTTTTGGCTTTACTTCCCAGTGTTTTTATTACAGTGTCTGTGCCTTTCATTTTACTGATCCAAGCCAACAGACAGAGATGCACTTATCTCCTTCCTCACTCCCTAATTCAGGTCTCTGCCATTGCACCATGAAGTATTTACAGTGATTATGCACCTTGCTTCCACCTGAGCTCTTAGGTCCTGGCTAAATTTTACCACTCCCAGGGTGATCTCCATCAACCAAAACTGCCACCCACACACCGTCATGTTTACTCAGAGCCCTATTCTTTTCCTCCACAGTACTCCGAGGTCACAGTGAATATAATTATCCATCTGGCATCCATTCATCCTGCAGGTAGCTGCACAGTTGCAAGATGAAAGGCCTTGTCTTTTGGCTTCCTTTCCTTACTTGTAGTCATTCATACAATGCCTGATATATAGTGGGCATGCCATAGATTTTTTTAATGAAAAGATTGGTAGAAGTTCCTGAGCTTTACACATATGTACTTGTGAATCCCAAACCTGAAACCCCAAGATTTTTAAGTATGATGTCCCAAATCTCTCTAATGTCCTTATTCCACACTTGGGGGGTGATTCGGTATCTTTCTTACAGATCCAAGGATTTGTGTTTGGGAGTATGCTTGTGGCTGGGGTCATAGCTTCCCACTATCTTCCAATGTTAAGAAAAAGCTCACTACAGCTCTCAAACACACTGAGTCCACCTCTCCTTTCAGGACTCTCCTGCCCTTGACCTGCAATTTGTACATTATGCTTCTGCCTCATGAACCTATCTCTCTTCTATAAATATGTCCTTCTTCCCTGTCTCAGCTCATGCTATCCTCTTATCCAGAGCTCTTTTCTTTCTTCTACTAAAATCCCCTTCCTTGCACACAGCTCCCACAAACATTATGGGAGAGTCTCCCCAAGTTCCCTATTTCTCCTTGCTTCACAATCTCCATGCACTTCCCCTTCTCCTCTTTTACACTCTCAGCATGATGGACCAAGGACAGGTGGGAGGGAAAACCAGGAAACTGATGTGACTCATCTTATCACTCATCTTTGTATCTCCGGCAGAACTGAAAGATTAGTCAGTATATTTGATCTGAAAAAGACATAGCTCTTCTCACTATAAAAATAATTGGTGCCTGGCAAGATGGCTCAGTGGATAAACCACTTGCTTCTCAGAACTAAGTACCCGGGTTTAATCCCCATACCCCATGCAGAAAGCCAGAAGCCATGGTGAGCTTTTGAAATGGTAGCACACTGGTGGGAGACCGGAGGATTTCCACAAGTGTGGAAGCTCATGGGGAGCACAGGAGTGAACAACAGCAACAGCAGAAATGAGAAAGAACAAGACCCTGCCTCATAAAACAATGTGGAAGGAAACAAGCTACACCCAAACAAGCTATGCTCTGATAAACACAGACATTATACACATACTCACACTAAAAAGTTTTTTAAAAAGAATAATAAGGGAAATGGAGAGAGATGGATCAGTAGTTAAAGGCACTTGCTTACAAAGCCTGATGGCCGAGGTTCAATTCATGTGTCAGAAGATTGTTTGAAGTGGAAAGAAGCCCTGGTGCACCCGTTCCCCCTTCTCTTTCTCTCTTTGCAAATAAATTAATTAAAAAATAGTAGGAGCTGGAGAGATGGCTCAGCAGTTGGAGGCACTTGATTGCAAAGTCTGATGGCCTGGATTTGATTCACCAGTGCCCACAAAGTGCTAGATGTAAAGTGACATGTGCACCTGGAGTTCATTTGCAGTTGCAAGAGGCCCTGGTGTATTCATTTTTATTCTCTCTCTAGCTGTTTCTCTTTCAAATAAATAAAAATATAGTTTAAAAAAGAATAGTATATTGTCTGAAAAAAAGAAACACTACCAACAAACATATCAAGATATATTTATTAACTCTGCAGTTGAGAAGTGATACTCACTGTACATTTTTTATTTCTTCAACTATTATTTTGTACTACTTGAAAAATGCTATGTCTATGTTGCCAAAAATAGAGAAATAAATAAGAATGAATCCTGTCACAGAGGGACTTACAACCCTACTGAGGGAGACATTGACATAAATAAATCAAGTTAGACTATAATATGTGTGATAATAATGGTGCAAAGAAATGTTAGAAAAGCAGCGAAGAAGGGGTTCAACAAACAAGGTGTTTCTACTAGAATGGGAATTACAAACCATTCTAACTTTCAGGGCACAGTCAACTGTTCCACAGGTGCTCCTTCAAAACAGTGGCAGTGGGGCTGGGAGATGCTCAGTGGTTAAAGGCACTTTCTTACAAAGCCTGCCAGCCCAGGCTCAATTCTTCAGTACCCACAAAAAGGGAAGTATACAAACTGGCACATGCATCTGTAGTTCATTTTCAGTGGCAAAGGGCACCCATTTTCTTATTCTTTCTCTCTTTCTCTTTCTCTCTTTCTTTTTCTCTCTTTTTCTCTCTCTCTCTCACACATACAAAAATAATTTTTAAAAACCATGGAAGGATTTGGAATCTACTGACAGATCTTTTTCTGAGACGAGAATTGTGCTCGGTGAATAGATTTAACTCAGTGAGCTAAAGAAAGCCATCTTCACATATGAAACAAAATATGTCCAGATCAAACAGAAGTAGTTGCTGGACCGGACCAGTGGCAGGGTTGAACAGGTGTGCAGTCCTAATTGTCAAGGTGGGTCTTCTCATATCCCTCCATGTAAGGTCGCGATCCATTTTAGAGAACAGCAGAATTGAATTTGCATTTAGCAGTCCAATTGGCCTAGCTATGCAGAGCACGTAATGAGTAAGAAGAGCTTTAAAGAGAAGCATAACAACCTGATCCCCCTGCCTGTGGCTGCCAAACTCCCAAGTCAAGTTCAAGCATGTTTGTTGTAAATCTGCTCCCAATAAGTTTTGAAAGGTTACATGAGGTCAAATAGAGCAAAGCAAAACAAAATAATAGTTGTCTTATGGTAAACTGGATTCGGGAATGAACGATTCAGCACTTTGAAGGATTAAAGGACCATTGTGTGAAGTTATAGTGTATTTAAGTCATTCAGAAAGAATTCCATGGTTAGGGAGAGGGCTCAGTTGAACAAAGAATTTGCCACAAATGTGTGAGTAGCTGAGATCAGATCCAAGAGCCCATGTGAAAGCTGGATGTTGTAGCAGACATCTGTAATCTCAGCACACCTACAGTGAGGTAGAAGTCCAGGACTATCACCTGAAAGTTGTTCTCTGACCTTCACATACATGCCATGTTATGCACACACCTGCATTCACACACATGCACATGCATCCACACACAAACCAAAAATTAAAAAAAGAAAAGCATTCCAATGTTTCCCTTGGGCAAATTAAACCAAAGGTAACCAAAGGGCAGAGCTACGTATGCCCAGAAAACTGGTCGATGAGTTGTATAAATAATAACCGAGTTGTCTATGACCTAATAGACCTTAGATGAACTTCGAGAGAGCAGCCAAGAAGCAGTTAACACTGGGAAAGAACAATATCAGAACAGCTTCACTGTTTCATGGCAAGAATGTACCTTCTTTGAGATTTGAGATATTGAAGAAGTATATCCAAATTATTTCAGTTAAATGAAGGAAGAAGGTATGGTGTAATTAGACACCAGAAATGGATATCTCACTATTTCATATACACTACTTGAACAATTAAATCAGGCTGTGGATATGGCTCAAAGCACTTGCCCTGCAAGCCTGATGACCAGAGTTCAGATCCCCAGAAGCCATATAAAACTGGGCACAAAGTGGCACACACCTCCAGTTGTCCTCTGACTTCTACATGGGAATTGTGGCACACCTGTGTCCATACATACATACAAATTAATTAATTTCCCTCTCAGCCTTCTCCCTCACTCCACATCCCTCTCAACTTCTTGCTCCACTTCCATGGCCATTCGCTCATCTCTGAGAAAAGATATCACTGCTTCTTCCTGGGTCCTTGGGCATTCGCCATCCTTACACGTCTGCTTCTGTTGTTGCCTCTTCTTCACTATGTTCTACATCCAAAGTTCAATTCAACCAAACAACCCCATCAAATAAAGCCCTTCGGCTTCCTCCACCCATTCGGATCAGTTCCCAAAATTAAGCTCTGCAGACCTTTATGATGTATCCCAACTAACTCTTCAGCTTCTTGTCCCATCAAGCAGCCTGTCAGCCATAGACACACCTGAATCCCTGAACAAGTCATACAAGGACACACCTCAGCGCCTTTGCACACATCTAACACCAGGTCTCCTTGTGTCCTCTCTCCTTCAAGACTAAACTTCTGCAACTAAAAGAAGTCCCTGGTTCCATAGGCAGTACAAACACACTTAGACCTGAGCAAAAAGGAGCTCTAGGCTAGAGCCTGCGTCTTGGAGTTCCTAACACATCATAAGACAATAAATAAATTCACGTCAAAATGTATGCATGCTACTGTCTCTCAGAGGAACAGATCTGAACATCAGTTGTTATGATTCATATGATCAGATCCCAAGAAAGCACCTCTCCACCTCTGTCCTGAAAACAAAAGGCAAATGCACCTGAGTGGTACAAAGGCCTCTGAGTTTTATCATCATGAATGTTGGAGACTCACCTGGTCTGGTGGGGGAGTGAAGGAGGATTTCAGTGCTCAAACAAGAGAAAGCAGGGCATCTATGCTAGCTGAACTTTGCAAATAGATTCTTGCATAACAAACTGCTATTCCTAATGGAGAGCCAGGTATACCTGCTCTTATTTGTCTCAAATTTGCAGTTCTAGAACATCTTGCAAATCAGTATTCATAGAAGCTGAGTATTCTGCAATCTTAAGCAATTTGCATTTTTAAATATGTCATGCATCAATCCAAAAGGCAGCTAGATGGTCTCCCTTAGTACCTGCTTCACACCACATCAAATGTCAGAGAGAGGAGGAAGGGCTGTGTTCACCTTGCTGAAAACACCCTCTTAGCTCTGTACTGCATGCTATTAGTTATTTCACCACTAAATTATGTTCTTCTCAAGAGCAGAGACCTCATTTGTAACCCCATTACCTAGGATATTTCCTAGCATGTGATTGGAATGAAATTGCTTGAATTACTAGATAAACAGAGAAGCCTTGTTTAAGAGCATGAATTCTTCAGCATAATGGTCCCTACTGCAGTCTAGGCTCTGATAATGTCTCAGTGTTTTGTTTGTTTGTTTATGAGATGGTGTTTCACCACATAGCCCAAAATAACCTCCAAGTTTCAGCCCTCCTTCCTCACAGCTTCGGTGCTGGCATTCGAGTTGTGCACAACCATACTCAGCTCCAAAGGTTTCTTTTAACCCAGAATAGTTATCTTTTAATCTTTCAGCATCTCTGTCTTATGTCTATGAAACATAAACAAGAAAATTGCCTGCCCTTCAAGGTTATTACTATTAAAGTATTAAATAAAGGACTAGAGAATTAAGGCATTTATACATTATATAAACTATAGTTTCATCTCTTTTATTTATGTTCTGCTTTTCCGTGTGTGGTGTTTGCACATGAATGTGCCATTGTGGTGCCATATACGCTCACTTGTGGTTGGGGTCACTGGACTGTGGTGGCCAGCATGGAAGGAACATTGATTGTTCCACTCCATTGTTCTTCCACCTAGTCCTCTTTTGAGCCTAAGTCTCTCTTAGTTGCTGGCAAGGATGCAAGGGGAGGTGGGAAGGAACCTTCAGTCACTGCTGGTGGGATAGCAAACTCATTCAACCACTATGGAAAGCACTGTGAAGACTCCTGAACAGAATGGACATAGAGCTACCAATGGACCCAGCTATGCCTCTAATAGGCATCTACCCTCAAGAGGTCACACCTCAGCACAGAGACATTTGCTCAACCATGTTTATTGCAGCTCAATTCATAATTGCCAAGAATTGGATTCAACCCAAATGTCCATCCCTGGACGAATGGATATCAAAGTTGTCGTAAACACGATGGAATTCTACGCAGCGGAAAGGAAAAATGACATAATGAAATTTAAAGAAAAGTGGACAGACTTGGAGCAGATACTACTTAGTGAACTCACAAAAGAAGAGAGAGTCAAATGCCGCATAGTCTCCCTCATATGCGGTTCCTAACCAGATTAAATTTAAACTCTAAGCTAACCTGTCAGGGGAGATGAGAGGCTGTGAAAGAGGTGGAAAGAAGGAGGGGAAGAAGGGGATGAGGGACTTAGACATTAAGCTAAATCAGTAATAAATTGAGCTCATAAAATCCTTACTTTCATATAGTTAGCTCATAATGAAGAAATGGGCATCACCTGGTAAGAGGGGCCATGAAAAGAAAGGGAGGAAGCCTAAACCCATGAAAAATAGATCAGACCTGCAATTCCCAGTCCCAGTCATGAGGTCCTTCCCACACTGAGCTGTTGATCAAAGTGACCTACAAGGTCCTTAAAATTAGACAGGATTCTATCAAAGCTCTTGAATACACACACCAGGCCAAATGTAAGACCCTATTGCTGAAGAAACCACAGAAAGTAATCAAACAACACTGAGACCCTGCGGAATCCAGAATGAAAACCAGCCCCCAGAGGGTAGCAAGTGCAGTGCTGGAAGGTGCTGCATACACTGCCAGGGGGAATAGGTCAATGATACTTGGAGAAAGTGGAAACCACGGTTACATAAAATGCAGACTGTCAGCATAAGAAGGCTGAACACACTCTGGAAGAGAACGGCGAGCCAAGAAGAGATCACTTTTACAATAGAAGTGCCAAAACTGGGGGTGGGAGGAGAGTAATCAACAGCTTTCAAATTGGCCAAGAAATCCACTCAGTGCCTAGGTACCCCTAACTGGAAGTGGGACCTAGCCAAAAACCCTACAGGAACCAAAAACCTGGGCTCCAAGGAGAAATTCCCTTTACCAGAGAACTACAGAGGCTATTCCCAATAGAATCTTGTCAAATTAGCAATGTGCATCTCATTTAGCCTATACTGATCTCACTCTCTGATGGAGACTGTTTATACTTTGCAGAAGGCAATGAGGGAGCTGGGGTCATACCAACCCCACCAAAGAGCCACAGACGGATGGCTGACACCCTGGTAAGAGATGAACCTCACCAGGTCTATCGTGTGAACCCTAAAGGATACCCTTGAGAGAGTGGTGGGATAAGCAAGAGACCTATAAGCACAGTCAGTCAACCTAGGATAAGTCAACAGGACAGATATGGATTTCCAACACATCCCAAAGTAGAAGTACAGAGTATCTTAAGATCTCAACAATAAAGCAGACTTAAAACTCACCCACCATGACTCAGGGAGCTGAGCAGAAGAGGGGGGGCAGAAAGAATGTGAGAGCCATGGTGGGGGAGAATATCCAGAGACTTTACCCCCTCAGCAAAAACACACAAAGTGGAGAGGGACTGGCTGACTACTGTGGTACCCATAACTCCCCAACCCACAGGATGATCCAGCATCCCCACTGAGGAGGTTACCCAGTGTGTTGGGGACAGGGAGGAGGTAAATGGGGTACCAACATAATATTTGCCCATACAATGTATCTAATTTTGAATTATATATGTGTGTGTGTCCTAATTCAAACTTAGGACACATTCTTCCTCTTTTTACTGTCCTGACTGCTGGGCTGGAGGTGTGCTGGACCCAGTGGTGAGTTTTACTCCCTCCCCATCCTCTGATCTCCTTATCATGATCAGAGAGAGGGGCAAGGAGGAGAGAACTTTCTCCTTATTGTGTGTGTGTTATTTTTTTTTTCACTTCTTGATGATTCTGTGCACTTTTGATGATGATTTGTAAACCTCACAGAGCACATGGGGGTTGGGCTGCTCCCCCTATCCCATTCCCAATTCCCCTTAAGTGATTCTAATTTAGAATAAATGTGTCTGATAAGAAAAAAAAAACTAATTCCAGATTTTTTTATTTTTATTTTTTTACTGTGGCATACTTTTGGGGGAATTTTTTCATACCCTTCAAAAATATCTTTTATTTTGAAAAAGACAATTTCAAACCTAAAATTGCAGCATGTGAAGTTCCCTGTACTATTCACCTATACCCACAGTTTTTAATTAATATCTTTATTATGAGTAAGTATATACATTTCATGAGCATATCTTGTGACGGTGTCCCCGTTTCCCTCCTCTCTGTCCCTTACCCACTGGGGTCCTTCCTCAAATAATTCCAGAGCTTTGAGGATGTGGTAGTTTGAATCTGATGTCCCCCATAAACTCATGTGTTCTGAATGCTTGGTTCCAACTGATGGCAATTTGGGAGGTGGAGCCTTGCTGAAGGTGTGTTGTTGAGGGGCAGGCTTAGGAGTGTTAT
The DNA here is from genome assembly GCA_004024765.1 of Zapus hudsonius. Taxonomy (NCBI): domain Eukaryota; kingdom Metazoa; phylum Chordata; class Mammalia; order Rodentia; family Dipodidae; genus Zapus; species Zapus hudsonius. Next base: position 13,184 of record PVHP010028383.1, on the reverse strand, counting down.
AACCAGCTCCCCATTGCTAAAGTTTGGCTCATACTCTTGCTGCGGTTTTCCATTTGGTGAGGTCCATCCTCTGCTCAAGCCATACTTTTCCCTGGCATCAGGAAGCATCCTTTCAAGACTGTAAGCCAAAATGAAAACTTTTTCCTCATGTTAGCTGCTTTGGGTCAGGTGCTTTGTCCCAGCATCCAGAAGGCAACTGGATGAGGTATTCAATAATTTTGGCATCTCTGCTCCCTTGCAATACTGGGGATATAGGTGCAATTGGCCATGCCCAGCTGCTTAACTGCGATCTGGAGATTTGAACTCAGTCAATCTGAAGCATCCTCAGGTTTGCATATTTTCACAGGAAGCACATTTAACCACTGATCCATCTCTCTAGCCCTAGATTTGCATTTCTTAATGCTAAATTTTATTTCCTTTCCTTAAATTGTTATAAAGTTCTAAAAAATTTTAAGAGGAAAATGCATTTTAAAGCTAAACTGCAAACCGATAGAAGTTCAGCAAGAGGTACAACTTGAATGGAAACATACAAGTCACTGGCCCTCAGACATACAATAAACTCTTAAGTGACCTTGACTATTGAAGTATTTTATAAGCACTATTTGTTTGCTCGATGATACCCAAACTACATGACGATTACAGATATGCTGGATGAAAAGGAAAAGGAAATTGCTTTTCTTGGTTCACTTTTGGAACAGAACAAAATGAAGTTATTACTTCTTTCTTCCAGAACAAGTTACAACTATACTATCCATGTAGCTGAATATTACCAATTGATCTCATGTGTCTTGAGGGTATTGGCTACTTAAGTTTTGGGGCTTATAAACTTCTCAAAAAATACTCTCTACCCCAATAATTTTATAATTTAATAGAAAAATGAAATTGGTCAGCATATGTACCTACTAAATGATAGAGATGTGAGGGCTTCAGGTGCTTATTCTACTCAGCCAGACTCAACTGCATGGAACATTGAGAAAAACACACAAGGAAACAGCTGATGTGAAAGTGGGATCCACCCAGGAGATGTGGCTATGAGGCAAGAAGCGAACACTGTTCATGGAAGCAGATTTAGTCACATTGGAAATGTCACAGATTTGTATTAAATCCATAGTAATCATTTGCCAACAAAAACTTGAAATGAGCTGCCAGAATTGAAAGATAAAAAAAGAGTGATCAAGATCACAGTTTCTCAACTCCAATCTATATCTTGGCACTGGACTTGCCTATGGACTCTGTCCACATTTCATACTTTCCTTATACCCTGGACACTGAATATCCTTTATAACACCATTTTCTGCACATAATAAGTGTAGGTTCTATGCCACAGAGGTGTAAGTAAAGACATCAGATTTTAAGAAAAGCTGTTGTAGAAAGACATCAGATATAACAAATGGTCCCATGTTACCCAGCTCCACAGTGTTCTTTAGGCTACAGTGTTTGAGATTCCTATGAAGTCAGGGATGGTATCTGTCATCTCCCATCATATCCCAGCTGCTTTGCATATGGTAGGTACCTGGTAAATCTTTGTCCACTGATGCACACAATTCACTTGTCAATATTAAGGTTTTTTTCATTTTTGTTCTCACAGCATGCAATTTTGTTGTATTTCAGGGAAGAAAAAAATTGATTTGCTGGAATATGCTGAAAATGAATCCTAGAATTATTTGAAAGGCAATGCTTACATAGACAGTGCACTGGCTTCCTTATGAACTTCCATAATTTGTCATTTCCTGGCATTCATAACTAGAACAAGTCCAACTAAAGTAATAGGACCAGGAAAGAAGATATGATTATAGATGAGAGAAGGAAAAATTAGTCAGCTTCATGACCAGAGCAACCTCCAAACTGATCATCTTGGATATAAAGTGGTAATAGTTTTTAGACGATTTCAAGACAAGTAGAGTTTTTTTTAAAAAAAAGAATATTCTAGTGCTTATGCATGGTAGGTTCTTATCATGCCAGAACTCAAGAGGTTGAGGCAGAAATGATTATGAGTTCAAGGATAGCATAGGCTACACGGTGAGACTGTTTCTCCAGGAAAAAAAGATAATATTCTGAGGTACCAAGCATCAGAGATACAGAATTTATATCCAAAGATATTTTGGAAACTCTATTGAGTAAAGGTATTATCTTTTTAAAGAAATATTATTAGGAGAAAAAGAAAAAATGTTTCAAATATATAAGAGAGCCAGAGTATAAAAAATAATAACCTATTTAAGAGATCCTACCAAGGGTTTCTCCAATCTATCTACAAAACTGAGTTCTGGAATTGTTTTTCCATTTATCGGGCTTAAGATACTCTTCTCTGGCATACTTCTAACCTGGGATAGAGAGCCTGGCTCTCGTTTGTGCCTGGTTTCAGTTTTAAACATCCTGTGGCCTGATAATAGTAGATCTGTGCTAATTCAGGAAAATAGAGTGGGGGATAGAATGGCTGCTCAACTCCAGAGCTTTCAGGGAAGGTTTTAGAAGTACCTTCAAATAATCAATTTTAAAGCCAGGAAAGGTCGGAAGCATATGACTATAATCCTAGCACTCAGGAGGCAGAGACAAGAGCATCATAGGTTTGATGTCCACCTGGGTCAGACGCTGTCAAACAAAATAGAAAGAAAAAAAAAGCCTTGACAAATTTCTTCATTTTGATCTGTAGCGTATTTTGAAAATGCAATCTTACTATTTCTATTTAGAGTTTTAAGATGAACACACAGGTGAGTTTAGAAATATTGTTGTCGAACCATATCACTGTTCATTACTTGTGGTGCAAATGCATTAAATCATATGATCTGCAACCCCATGATGCAAAGACTCTGAGACCCATGCATGTAAAGTATCAGTGTACAAGACTCTTCAGATGTTTTGTTAGAAAAACAACTACAGGATTGTACCATGATGAAATTAATTCTGAGCATTTCTAGTACATTAACGTCACCAGTCATACTGACTTTGAGTGGTTGTCATTCATATAAACAGATTCTATTTGGCAAAAGCTATATTTTTGGACAGGGTCTCATATAGCCCAATCTGGCCTCAAACTCCCTATGCACCTGATGATGACTTTGAACTTCTGATCTTCCTATTTCTGCCTCCACAATGCTGACATTTTAGGAATATAACATCACACTGGGTTTGAATATGGCATAGATCACACCCAGGGCCTCATGCATGTTAGGCAAACACTGTACCAACTGAGCTACAGCTCCAGCCCAGGAGCTAAATTCTTACCTAGCAAAGTTTTTGAAAGCTGACAGATCACTCTAGGCTCTGATTATGGGTGACAATACCACATTGAGTACTTTGTCATGGAAATCTTTCTATGGTAATCTTTGAGCTAAGAAAAATGGGGCACACAAAAAGCAGCTGACAGTGGGAACTGGCAACATGGCTTTTCTGGGAGCAAGCCAGTAAGACTTGTCAACGCGGAGCCATCTTCCCTTCAGTCCCATGCTGGCATTTGCTGCATGGCAGAACTACACATTGCTGCTGTCATGGTTTGATCCAGGTGTCCCCCTCAAACAAATGAATGTGTTCTGATTGATAGATCCTCAGCTGATGGCAGTTTAGGAATTAGCACATTGCTGGAGCTGTGTTGTTGGGGGCGGGTTTATGGAGTTATAAGCCAGCTTCCCCTTGCCAGAGTTTGGCACACCTTCATGCCACTGTTTCCAGTGCTGTGTCAGAGGTGATGTCCACCCCTCTTCTCATGACATCATTTTCCCTGCCAGGATGGAGTCTCCCCTCGAGTCCGTAAGCCAAATAAACCCATTCCTCCACAAGCTGCTTTTGTTTGGGTTCTTTCTGCACAGCAATACAGTAAATTGACTACAACAGCTGCCCTTCTCAAAGGATTTAGAGCCAATTATAAGAAGACCATTCTGAGTATGTGGGGATGAGCACATTATGCTGCCTTTTCTCAAGAGAAGTGGTCCTTTGCGACAGAACTGTGAACTTGCCCCCACAGGGAAGTTTTTGGGAATAATGGTGAAGAATGTGGGGTTATACAAAGTTTATTGTATGAAAACATCACCCAAGTGCTGTAGCACAGTGAATGCATGCATCAAAGTACCACATTATATCCCATAAATACATAATTTTTATGTATCCATTAAAATTTTTATTATTTTGCATGTCCATCAGCCATATGTGTGTGTGGCAGGAGAAGTATATGCGTGTGTATGTGCCAATGTGGTGCCCCATGGGCCCATCTGTGGAGGCCAAAGGAGAATGTTGGGTGTCCCTACTCCATCACTCACCCATCTTTTTAACTTGAGACCCAGTCTACCACTGATTCTGGAGCTTTTTTGCTTTCCACAAGCTCCAGTGATTCTCTGGCCACTGCTCCCCACAGGGCTGGGGTTACACATGTGCATGGTCAGGCCCAGCTCTTTACGTGGGTTCTTTGGAAATCAAACTTGAGTGCTTTCAGGCCCTTCAGGTCTCTATGCTTGAGTGGGAAGTGTACTCATTCACTGAGACATTTCTCCACTCCTCAAAAATTTTTGAATATATTAATATCATGAAATTATTCAAGTCCAACTGGGAATTGTAGCTCACACCTATAACCACAGCACTCAGGCTAAGATAGAAAGATGGTCATGTGTTTGAAGCCATCAGGGACTACAGAGCAAGATGCAGGTCAGCCTAGGCTAGAGTGAGACCTTGATTCAGGAAGAAAAAACAAAAATTTTTATATACTACAATACCAAAGTACTGTTAAGAATTTGGTGGGGGTCTACATGTGACTCAAAGGGTAAAGTCCCTGAGTTCAATCCTCAGTACTATATAAAACAGGGCATGGTGGTATAAGCATGTAATAATAGCACTCAGGAGGTGGAGACAGAGAGATCAGAAGTTCAAGGTTATTACATACTACGTAAGACCCTGTTATCCCCCAAAAAAGCCTTTATAAGTAATTTGAAGATATATTTATGTACAAAGAAAGTTAAAGATATAGATATTTAAGTAAAGAAGGAATCAGAGAACTAGATGTGTAGGTAATGATATAGACATGCATAGACAGATTAACAAACTGATACATTATTCTTCTGTAATTTGTTCATTTCACTTGTCAATGATTCTTCCATGCCAATTAATACACTTCTACAAGAGTTAATTTATAGTGTCCAGATGGTATTCTGTAGGTGAGTGAGCCATGCTTTCTTTAATAAATCCCTTACTTTTAGATATTTAGGCATTTTTTCATTGTTAATACTTTTTTCTTTTGGATGGACACCTTTGTAGTGATCACCTTGCACAAGAAGCATGGTGGCTTGATTCTGTTTTCTTGATATACAAAAAGATAAAAGAACATGCATCTTTTAAAGCTATTATATTATTTCTTTTGAAAGCCAGATCTAGGGATAATGATTTGCTCTTCCTTGATGAAATCTACACTCACTGTTGCTCAAGTATGTTAGGCAAATCTGGGTCGAATATTCTGACAAAGAACATCTGCTTAGAAAAAATACCACTATTTTTCCTTAGCTTTCTAAGCCTAAAATATGAACACATACTCACACAGGTCAATGTACTGAGTACTTCCACCAAGGCCTAAGATATGAACACATCCATAGGTCAGTGTACTGAGTACTTCCACCTCACCAATGGCAGCAGATGGGTTTGTGGGAAGGAAGTTTCCTGCTGCCAGGTTTTCAGAAGCTAAAAGAGAAGGAGAATGATGATCCTTGTTCAAATGGGATTTGTAGAACCCAAATCCATGCTCTTTCTACAGTGAAGTCACAGGCTTTGGGTTTGATGGCTTAGACCATGGCTTTCCAGGTCAGCTGACTTCCACAAACAGCACTTGCTTTACCCATGTGATTTCCTTTCCTTGAATACATCCAGGTTGTCTTCATATGAGATGACCTTTGAACCCTTTATGAACCATTTAACTCCATGTACACACTCCTTCCTTGCCTTCTGTTATGCACCACACACATTTCCCTATTGCACAAACTCCTTCATCTAAACTGTCTTCCTTGTCCCCCTGTCCCTCTTCCTTGATGATCTGGTTCTTTCTACTAAAGACAAAAATGAGAACACCATGGTTAGCAATAGAAAACCTTTCAGAGTCGCTTAATGTGCACAAGACCAAGGGAAATTCAAGGATAAAAAGGATTAAAATTTAATATGAAAGAAAATGTCAATGGTCTCCACCCACTGAGACATTTCCAACAATGAGAAAGCATTACAGTATCACAGATAAAGATGGAGTTGTCAAAGATATGGAGAAAATGAAATCCTCAAACATTGTGGGTAGAAATGTAAAGTGGTCTGGCCACTAAGAAACATAGTTTGGTGGGCCTCAGAAGCTAGTTATAGAAGTACCATATGACTTGAAAATCTCTCTTCTGGATGCATACCCAGAGAATTGAAATCAGCATTATTGATGATAGCCAAAAGGTAGAAACAAACTAAATGTACATTAGCAGAGGAATGAGCAAACAAAACGTGAAATATTCCCAGTGGAATATCGTTCACCCATAAAGCAATGGAGTTCTGATACATATTATAATTTTGATGAACCCTGAAAGCATCATGCCAAATAAACACAAATGGAGAAAGATGTTTTTACTCCAGTTAAATGAGATATCTAAAATAGATAAACTCATAGAGACAGGAAAAAGATCAGAGTTTGCCAAGATTTAATTCCCTCCAAAAAAGCTACAACCCTAGCCAAGAGGTGATCTTAGTCAGAACCTGACAAGCAGTTCATGAAATCCTGGTCCTAGAAGCCAGACTCAAGTGTGGGCAGAGGTTCCTAATTATTATCACAATGCCTTCCTGTATAACTTTTCAATTGCTTCCATAATAACTTGCCACAATTTAGTGGCTTAGAACAATATAAAGGTATTGTTTTATAGTTCTGTAGGCCAGAAGTCCTACAGGGCCCTGGCTTGGCTGAGTCAGCCATCAGCAGGGTGAGTTCCTTTGCTGGCTCCGGGTTGCATCTCCCTGGCTTCTCCACCCCTAGGCCACTGGCATTCCTTGGCTCACACCCTGTTTCTCCTGTCTTCAAGGCACACAGTGTAGCAACTTGCTAAGCCTGCCTCTGCTGTCACTTCCATTTCTCCAGCCACAGCCAGAAAAGACTCCACTTTGAAAGAGTTGTGTGCCTACCTTGACCTATCTGGCTACTCTGGAGGACCCTGCCCCCTCAAAGAGTCTATCTTATTAACATCTGTAAAGTCCTCAATAACCCTATGTTATGTAAAGTATTTACAGAATCTGGGAATTAGGATGTCGACATCTTTCAAGCTACTTATTCTGCACACCACAATTTCAGACAGTTTAAAGAGCTCTGAAGATGCTCAGAGAGCTTTGTGAAATGCTCACTCTGAGCATTTTTCTTAAGGCCTTCTCCTTCTACTCATTCCAAAAAGCTCTCTGACCTCAAGCATAATGTCTAGTATGTACAACCACTGGATAATGCATGATCATAATTCCCAAACCCAAACTGACCTTTTCTGTCATTTATAGGCCAATTAGGAATTCTATGATGTTTAATTTGTATTGTCAACTTCATTTGATCAGGAATCAAGTAAGACACATCTCATGGGAAGTTCTGTGAGGAGATTTCCAAGAAAAATTACCTGATGAGGGGTGACCTTCCACCAGTGTGGCCAGCGTATATATAAAGAATATCCAGAAAAAAAAATCACCCTTTTTGCCTGGCTTCCCTTGCTACTTTCTGGTGGGTACACCGACCCCATTGCTGTCATCCTTTGTAGACCTCAGAACCCATCTTCTTCAGCCTTCCAGTGTGGACAGAAGAACAGCAGACCAGCTGCTCTACATAAATCCTCCAGGCCTTTGGCACCCCCGTGGGACTGTGGAGACATTCATCCTATCAGATTGAGCAGCTCCCGGCTTCTCAGACTCTCCAGCCTGCAGAAAACACTGGGTAGGCCAACCCAATAAGTCCCTTTGTTAATGTCTATTCAATCCATTGATTATTTCTCTAAAGGACCCTGACTAATATGGATTCCATTATATCATTCTAGCAGACTCAATTACATCCTTTGGAAAATCATAGCAAGAAGCATCAGATTTGTAGAACTTGTTATTGATTTCAATATCATAGAAGGATGGGTAGTTGATATGTGCATTGCTTACACTGTGTAGCTTGTGGTGAAGTCCTTCATGACCCTCTTCTAGTCCTCCTCCACATCCCCTACCTGCTAGCTCTGCATCTCTACAGCAGCAGCCAATACCTGCTCCCTGTCCCCAAAGGAAAGAAGTAGCATGCCTCCTATGTCAGGAGTGACATTTGCTTCTATGTCCTTGCAGGACACATCAAGACACAACAGTCTCACTGCATTATTAGCTTTTATAATCCTAAAAACAACCATTCTAAAGACATGAAGAAAAACTAATAAAGGTAAGAAAATTCTGGCATGTCTTTAGGGTTCTATGCCAGTTTAGAGTGTCAACTTCTGTTTAGTGAAGGAAAACCATTTGGGTTACAAAACTGTAGTAAGTTTATTGGGCTCATTCCACTTCCTCCTGGTGCTTTTGGATGGCTGAAGTACTCCCGCTTGGATGCAACAGAACAACTGGCTCCTTATCATCTCTGCTTATCTTATGGTCTTGTGTGTCTCTTTTTCCTCCCAGGAGAATAGAATGATTATTGTCTCTGCACGAATCCTTTTGTGCCAACCTCTGACCTTTACAAAATGCCAGTTGACTATTTCAGGTTGTCCCTTTATAGGTCACGGTTCTTTAATAACTGGAACTCCTTGGATCACATGGAGAAACCAGAGGAAGGCTCTAGAAAACACTGGCTCCAATTCCAAGAGTTAGGTAAATGCTTAAATCAAAATCTGGTCACCGCTGTCCTGGTACTCCTGTCGCGCCCTGCTGGGTCTTCTCACTTTACCAGAGGTGGTCACAATGGCGGTGCCGACAATGCTGCTCTGCTCCAGTGGGGAACACTAGAGGACTGTGTCAGGGCTCTGGCAGTAAGGAAAGCCCTTCCTCAGCATGCATGCACAGGGGTTATATGTGTATGTGTGCACATGCATGTGCGTGCATGTGTATATGTAGATGTGTGTATGTATTTGTGTGTGTGCATGTGTATATGTAGATGTATGTATTTGTGAGTGTGCAAGTGCATACATAGATGTGTGTATTTGTGAGTGTGCATATGTATACATAGATGTATGTATTTGTGTGTGTGCATGTGTATACATAGATGTGTGTATTTGTGTGTGTGCGTGTATATACATAGATGTGCATACTTGTGTGCATGCATGTGTATATGGGCATGTGCTTCTAGAATCACTGCTCTTCTCATGGCAGTGTGGTTCACTGTGGGGAAGCTCCCTGTGGCAGGAAAGGAGAGTCTGAATGCCCAATACACCCTGAAGAAGCACCCAGAAAAAGCAATGATCTACCTTTATACACATATTTGAACAGTACAAAGAAAAATTAGGCCTACCCTATGAATTTTTATTATTTATGCTTCTAAAATGTTACTATCTGCTCTATTTTAATGCAAAAAATAATTTAAGAATAATTTTTATTTAGCAAAATCAATAATAGAATTCACACTCTTAAGTTATTCTCCCTCACAGAACTGTGAGCCTTTTCAGGTCATCTTCCACCCAGTGTCCATGCCCAGGCCTGGCATAGTAAGAAAGTGAAGGAGACTAAGAGAAAGCTAGCTTCTTTTAGGCAGTTTCAATTAGGGATTAAGGCCCAGAGGGAACTAGGAGAGGCCTTCATGCCCTCTCGCCCTGGAAAACTCTTGACAGAACTGGAACTCATGCCAGACTGAGGCTGATTTACAATGCTCCCTGCTGTCCATAGTCTAGCACACTATGACCCAAACTGGCTGGCTCTGGTATGGGCTGGTTCTAGGATCTGCCCTCCACCTGAATCTGACATCACCAAGGTGGCAGCCAGCATGTTCTCTCTCTCTCTCTCTCTCTCTCTCTCTCTCTCTCTCTCTCTCTCTCTCTCTCTCTCTCTCTCTCTCTCTCTCTCTCTCTCGACCCTTGTGTGATCAGCTTTTATCTTGTGTGGCCTGGACACCATGTGAGTTTAGCCCCTAGCAGTCTGGCTGGGTGGGGATAGGAAAGCACAGCCCTGTCTCAATCTAACATTCTCTGCTTGCCGCTGCTTTATAGTTTGGGGCAGCTTCTTTCTCCCTTAGTTACATATAAAACCTTCCTGTGCTGTCTGAATCCACCACGTGCATATTTACACTCGTCCACGTGTGTGCTCTGGTATCTCTTCTCTAGCTTCCCTCCCCAGGAAAGCACACAGCAGAAGCCATGCGTGTTCCTTCTAAGTGTTTTTTTTCTCTCAGATATTCTTCCTTAAGCTCTCCGTTTGCACACAGCAAACACCATGTGTATTTCTCCTAGATTCACCTTCCCTGTGTTCAGGGCTCCACTCTACTCCTTCCTTGGAAGACTGGGTTTCTTTTAACTTTCCATGTGTTCTTGGCTCCTCCCTTGGAAGCCTCAGTTTCTCTTCAGCCTCTCTGGAAATGTCTCAGTTTCTTTTAGCTCTCTACAAGCTCAGCGGCTCTTCCCTCAGAAGCCTTAGTTTCTCTTAGCTGATAAACTACTTCCCATGTGCTTGTTTCTTTAAGCCAGTTTCCCTCTAAACTTCAATTTCTCTTATATATGTTTTCAACATGAGAGCATGTTCTGGCCTTTCCAGGTCCCAATTCCCTTTAAATAAACTCCACAATTTGTGATTTCTCCCCAAATAAACTCTGTAATTCATAATTTGTCCTTCTTGAGTCTGTCTTGTTTATTCTTCATTAAAGATTAGGACAGAACCCAAACTTGGGGTTAATAAATCTGGGGCACTCCTCCTGAACCCCAAAATCCCACATCTGAAGGGGCAGTTAAGTAAATTAATAACAAATATTGTGAAACAACTACTGTTTAATTTTCATTAACTTACCAGTGAGCACTAACCACTTTATATGCCGATACAGTTATTGAAAATACTCAGTAAGCATGCATGTGTCTGGTGCAGGGTTAGTTCTGTGGCTTCCAGAGTGAACTCGGCCCCTCTCTTCAAAGTCTGGAGCCCACCAGGCTTTGTGGTAGAAACACAAAGAACTGAAGGCACACTATGAGCAAAACCCAGCAGCCCAGAGTGCAGTGTGACTGTCCTCTGCCAGACTCTGAGCTGCTGGAGGTGCAGTCCTCAGCTAAGATGTGTGGCCTGGGAGCTGCACCCTCTAGAAATGGTTCCACAGTGGTGAGTGGATCTACTGAAGGCAAGAGAGGAGGGTCCATGATGGCAAAGCCCAAATCAGCACAGTGGGAGAAAGAAGACTTTCTGCTTCCAAAAAGCAGAAACAACCACTACATACACAGTTGACAGGTTCATTGTTTCCACAGGTTCTGAGTATGTGGGGCTCGCTGGTGCCATCCATGCTTCGTGCCCAAGAGAATCAAGCCAACTTTTCTGTGCAAAAAAAGCAAGCGGGGAATAATGTTTGACTCTTCTTCAACAGGAGTTTAGTCTGTCCTTGCTTGCTTCAACCTTAAGGCTGACATCTATGTGTCACCACAGACTGAATGTCTCTGCTCCGTGAGAAGACAGATTAGCACCTCCAGGGCACTGTGTGACATTCCTCAACCATTTGCCACCACCCCGCCATGGGTGATGTCACCTGGAGGTGAGGAACTGGCACAATTGCTCCTTGTCCTCTCTGTTGAGAGCTCAGTCAGAAATGCCAGCTGGAGAGTTTATGTCTTTGACCTCTAGAAGTGACTAGCACCAGTGAATTGAAGGCAGCATTTACCCTTCCTAATAGTCAGTGAAGTGGTAAAGCTCAAGCTGGGGTGTGGAAGCATAGGCTTCCACCCAGCACATCTGTCTCCCCAGTTCCCTTATAAAACTGGAAACAAATTATTCAGACTTTATAAATGCATGCATCCCAGAATGTGGCCCCACATATTTGTAGAATATGTCATATAATAGTGTCAAAAGCTTGGACACCCTTTCTAATTCCTTATTATCATTATTATTTTCAGTGTGTGTGTGTTCACTTGTGTGAGTGCAGGTGTGTACAAGCCATGGTGTTCATGTGGAGGTTGGAAAACAACCTTGGCTGTAGGGTCTCTCATTCTCTCTGTTGTTCACCACTGTGTTCACCATGCTATCTGGTCCGTGAGCTTCTAGGAACTTCTCCTATCTTCACCTCCCCTCTTCTCATCAACATGGTGGATTCAAGAAGCATGTATGCAGCAATTTGGGCATCCAAATTCAGCTACTCTGGCTTGTGCAGCAAGTTCTTTACCAAGTGATCCATCTCCCCAGCTACTAAATTGTTCTTGGAGTTTTACCTTAAAGAAAACCTTTTTCTCACCAGCCACTTGCTGCAGGCACTTACTTGAGCTAAAGTTTGGTACTATTCACCGGATTTAGTCATGTCCACCTCCAGTCTGAAGTAAGGTGTTTAATCTCCCTTCTATTTTAATTTTAACTTTATTTATATACTTACCTATTGATTACTTATGTTTGAGTTTTTGAAACCGGCTTTCATGTAGGCCTCGCTGGCCTTAAAATCACTATAGATCAAAGGATGACTTTGAGAAACCCACTAACAAACTTAAGGATGTGGGCAGCTAACCTGGCCTCCCTCAGCACTGCCATCTGTGAAATGGGGATCCCTGCAATACCTGTGTCACAAATGAGTGGATGCACGCATTGGGCTCTGAAAAGTGCCACACAGTTTCTATCATTAGCAGTATGACTATCCATTATGCTCAGTTGGGAAAATTTGGAGGTATGGTATGGAAACAAAATAGAAAATTTTAGATCTAGCTACCAGCCCATCTTCTTGTTGGGGCTCAGCACAATTTGCCTCCCCCATTGCCAGGCACAGGAAATGCCTGCAACTATGCAGAACATTAGACAGTATTTCCCAGGTCTCCACACTCTCTCGCTCTTTACATTTGTGGTTTTGGTTCAACAAATATTTATGGAACATTTGTTATATGGCAAGTGGGGTGAAAAGTAGAAAACATTTTGTTCTTTTTATTTTTTACTGACAATTTTATATATTTACATAATGTATCTTGATCATAATCTCTCCCATTGCTCTCTCTTGTCCCCTCTCTCCCTCCCCCATAGCCTTTCCACTGAATCCCTCCTCCCTCCTATCAATCTCTCCCCTATTTTGTTGTCTGTCTCTTCTTTTTTCCTTTTGCCTT
>PVHP010028382.1:12500-23177 GCA_004024765.1 Zapus hudsonius | reverse complement strand
CTCATCTCTTGCCATGGTCTCATCTTTTGGCCTGCTGTCGGGTGGTAGGGTTATATGGGCCACAGCTCACTCGCTATATCCTGAAAAATACAAATACAATCTCCATTGGAGAGTTAGAACAGTATAGGTTAACAAATATAGACCATTCTGGATTACCTAGTTTCTATTTTTAGTAGCCTCCCTGTCAGACGTTGAAAATATTTTGTATAAAGCTATGCAGGGACTGGGGAGATCTCTTAGTGGTTAAGGGCCTTCCAAAGCCTGTTGGCCTGGGTTCAATTTTCTCACACACAAATATACAGCCAGACGCAAAATGTAGCACTCATTTGCAAGAGACCCTGACAGGCATGTCTTCCCCCCAACTCAAATAAATTAATAATTTTTAAAGCTCTATAGATGATAAGACTTAGTACTTTGTTTCATCTTTACTCAAGGTGGCTAGAAATAGAGCCATCCAGTGCAGCCTTTACTATAATACTAAAATTTTAAGCGGTCTCTATCTAGTCTAGTAACTTTATATGGAAGTTATCTTCATCATCCTCCTTGAATTCTGCTTTCTTCAAATTAGCCCTTTCACTTTCTGTAGACAGTGTTTCGTATGCCTTTGCCTCTATGGGAAGAATATGTATCTTTGGGCATGGAGGCTAGTATTGGTCCCAATAGTTTTCATAGAAAAACACAATCCAAGCTAGTTTTTAAAAGATATTTTGATTATTTATTGTATGGGCACACCAGTGCCTCCAGCCACTGCAAATGAACTCCAGATGCATACACCACTTTGTGTATACAGCTTTAAGTGGGTACTGGGAATCAAACCCAGGTCATTAGGTTTTGCAGGCATGTGCCTTAACCACTGAGCCATCTCTCCAGCCCATAAGCGAGTTTTTAATTAGTACGATATTCCAAATAAGGTACATTTATTTTGAAACTAAAATATGAAAGAAATTTTGGTGAGAAAACAATTTGGTACTCATTTCATCCTTCAGGTCTTTAGTTTTCCAAGTATTGTCTCTGAGCTGAAATTGTTTAAATATTAATGTCAAATTAAAGTGGTAATTTGTTTTTTAGAATATAAATGGCTATGATTATTTTCACATTTGAAATCATAGAGAAATCATATAATTTATTACAGTGTCATGTATTTATGCCACAGAACTGTTTTATATGTACTATGTTTAGTGGCCAACTAACACTGAAGCAGAAAGTAATCTTGAAAAAAACGACTTAATTAAAAATTAAACGTTGAATTAAAACTTAAATTATACAAAACTAATAAGCCACATTACCAAGACCAACAATTAATACAGTACAATAGATTCAGGAAAGACGCTAGCATTTTAACATTTCTTTCATGTTAGAATTACAATTTGCAGTGCATGCTATTTTAGAACATTAATTTTGAAGAGCTCAGCATGTCTGAATTAAGACATAAATCATTGATCTAAGATTTTCAATGACTACAAAATTTATCATAGATTAAAATCCTTCATAATACAAATAGTCACAGAGGGAAAAAATCCAATTGCTTTTCATCAGTGCCAACATCCTATGAACACCTTTGATTACATATGTTCATTCTGATGTGCAGGTCACCAGTACAGGGATGCATTCAATTGACACCCCCTCTTTGGCAATGGTCCCTGAACCAAGGTGGGCCTATTAGCAGTCTGATTTCATGTTGAGATCTCTTTGGCCTTGAGTTTTCTGCTTTGATGGGTTTTTGTTAGATACATTGTTGGTCTCCATCTCCTCAGTGCTAGTTGTGAGAGCAGTATTCCTGTTGCCACTGCCTCTGATTTGGTGGGACATCTTCTGGTAGGCACCTTTTCTTGTTGTGTTGGCAAATCTTGGATCTCCTCACTATTCTTTGCCATCTATAAAATAAAACATTCTCCATCATTCCAAGAGTGGGAGTAGCTAGGATTAAAGGGGACATGCATAGTTGAGAGATTTTTTTTTTTTTTTGTGTGTGTGTATACTTGCTTTTCTTATCCAGAGAGTAGTGGGAGCTTTTCTCCAGAGTCTCTTAAGTTTTCTGGCCATGGGATACAGAATTTGTTCCCAGCACCTGGTATGAGTTCTCTCCCCCTGAGCAGGTCTCATGTCAAGTCATAGAGCAATCGGATACCTGCACAGGCTGTGTGCCACTATTTCTCAAGTGTGTATTTCTGGTCTGACTGGTTGGTTTCTTTCTTTCTTTTTTTTTTTTTTTTTTTTGGTTTTTCGAGGTAGGGTCTCACTCTAGCCCAGGCTGACCTTGAATTCACTATGTAGTCTCAGGGTGGCCTTGAACTCACGGCGATCCTCCTACCTCTGCCTCCTGAGTGCTGGGATTAAAGGCATGCACCACGCCCGGCCTGACTGGTTGGTTTCTTAACTTGCAGGGTTCCCTGCTTATTCATGCTGCCATGACCTTTGTCTGCTGGCAGCTTCTATGACTCTTGCCAGCGCCACAAGGTCAAGCCAGGAGGGAACTGACTTCCCTCTCAATTCTGTGTGGTGTCTTGATGCCCTGTGACTGCAGCTGGTGGTCTTAAGTTTTTAGCTCAGGCAGGTAATCAAGTGCTTTGGCAATGGCCTGCATTGTTTTGGGGACCTCATGGGACTCTGTGACCAACAACTCACAGTTGGTGGTGGGAGTAACCCAATTCTGGACTGGAATTTAACAGCAGAGTCCTTGATGTGTCACTTTTTTTGTGTCTGGCTTTACTTGGATACTGGGGAATTTGAATCTTGTCTGTCATGCTTTGCTAGCAAGTGCCTTTAATCTCTGAGCTATATCCCCAGCACCTCTGTGGAGTTTTTAAATTCAAAAGAATAGTAAATCATATATTAAATAGTGGTTCCAGTAGTCCAACACAGTTTTTAACATATTTGCAATATTTATTTTATTGATAGGTTAATAATAATTTGTGAGAGTTGAGTCTCTTGAGATAAAATTATGTGCACATTTCTCTTAAATTAAAGTTGTCCCAT
The DNA here is from genome assembly GCA_004024765.1 of Zapus hudsonius. Classification (NCBI taxonomy): domain Eukaryota; kingdom Metazoa; phylum Chordata; class Mammalia; order Rodentia; family Dipodidae; genus Zapus; species Zapus hudsonius. The sequence goes on along the minus strand of PVHP010028382.1, from coordinate 20,201 downwards.
AAAGTGTGTTTGTAGTGTTTAAGTGATCATTGCTTCTGATATTTACAATAAGTGCTCTGTTTCCATAGCATAAACATGGTTCCTGTGCTTAAAAAACACCAGCTGTATCAAACCTATAAACTCACATATATTTTATAATTATTTTTTTCCTTAAGGACATTTGGATACTAAGCCATGCTTCATTGAGTAGAATACACACACACACACACACACACACACACACACACACACACACATACACACACACACTTACCTTGAGAGGTTTAGTAAATCTAATATGTCACTGTTTTAAAAATATTTAACTTATTTCTAGGATCTTTGAAGTAAACTTTTGAGTAAATTATGGTAGTCACCTGGGTTTAAAATTTTATCCTTTCTTAGGCGAAGTGATCTAAGTAAAAAAAAAACCCCAATTAGTGTAAAATGAGTGATTTCTACACGGCCACACATTTGGCATTTTCTTTAGGTCAAGACTGTCTGTTTCTTTCACACATGGTAGAAAACTGCTGAACTCTTGCTTTTGTTAAGGTGTCAGAAGTGTGATGTCACCGGATGGAAGCATCAGCATTTTCTGCTTTCCTCCAGCAAGGACAAATTGAGCTGATGTTCACTCTTCTTTTCCATATTCCTCTACTAAATCCCACTTCCCTTCTCCCTCAAGATGGGAACTTTCTTCCTTGCAGATCCTTTTTTTAAACCTTAGTGTTACTTTCCAAGTTGGTTTCCTACTTCTGTGAAGACAGAACTCAGTCGTTTACAGTTAGTTGTTAGTTTGCAGGGTAGATAGAGACAGCCATTTCAGGAGCAAAGATGAATTGACACCAAATTTGTTTCTGCCTAGAGTTGTTGGCCCAGTCCTCTTAAGGTGAAGTTGCTAGTTTGTTCTCTCTTACACTAAGATTCATCTGTTAAAGATTAAAATTGTACTTATTCTTACTGTCATGGTGCCCAGCAGGTAGGAGGAGCTGGGCTTTGGCTTGTGTCCCCTCAGTTCCTGTGCCGAATCCCTAACTTCCAGTGTGACTGTATTTGTAGACAGGGCCTTTGAGGAGGTGTGGGAGTCAGCTCTTAACTCACTGAGAGAAAATATCTGGCTGAAACAACTGAAGGGAGGAAGGATTTATTTTGGTTCACAGAACATGTTTTAGCCCAGTGTGGTGAGAAAAGGGAGCGCATGGCAGAGCAGCTGCTAAGGATCTGGAGCCAGTCACTTAACACTTAATAGCTGGCTTTGCCCTTTTGCCTTCTTGAATTTAGAACAGAGTCACACATTCAAGGTGAGTCTCCTTACTCAACCCTCTCTGGAAACCTTCAGTCAGACAAACCCAGAGGCATGCTTTAGTAACCCCCTAGTCACTTCATCTAGTCAAGTTGGTGATCACAGCTACCCATGTTAGGAGTCACTGAGGTTAATAAGTAAGCTCTCTTTAGGGTGAGGCTCTTGTACAGTAGAATGAAGACACCAGAACGTTCTCTCTCTGCACCTGTCTCATAAGGCAGATAGGTGGCTGTCAGGGGGGTTGAGTTCTGGTGAAGACTCTGTTTGGGGCTTCTAGGTGGCACGTTGGTCTTAGGCTTCCAGAGCTGTCAGAAAACTAGTTTTTACTGGAACCATCTGTGCTCTGGAATTTTGTTATGACAGCCAGAGCAGAATAAGATAGTAGGCAGTCACCACAAGTGCTATTTGGTATCCAAACTAGCTTGCCTCTCCTTGAATTCATTAGTTTCTTGGCCAACTCATAGTTAAGGAAATACCATCTAGCACGGCAGATAGTAAGATAGCTCATTGCAGCAACCAGTCATTTCATGCTTTCATTTTTCTGTGTATAGTATTTTCTAACTACTGGCTTAAATATTGTGATTTATGATATATTTATGTATCATAGACGTGTACTAGTCAAGTGTAGTACAGGTTGGTGAATTTTCATAATATGAACATATCACAGTATAAGCACCTGGACCTTTTTAAAAAGCAAGATGATGGTACCAGAATTATCTTTTGCTCTTCTTTGTCACCAGAGGCTTCTATCTCCTCAGCCATGGAGGTAACTCCCATGTGGATTTTCCATCTAGCGCTATTGACACAGGCTCCCCTTGATGGCTGTGGGTTGTGGTTTGAATTTAATATTAGGATAGACCTTTCTTTGTTTCTGCCTCTTTTTAACTGTTTGCTTTTATTAGTGTTTCCCCCCCCCCCCATTCTTGGCTTTTGACTTGCAAACATTTTAGCCTCCCTCTACTTTTCTTTCTTCCCCATGGAACTGTACATTGTTTTCTGAAGAAAGAACATTATTTTATGAATTTTGGGAAGTAGGTTCATTGAGCTGCTATATAAATAAAATGTCTGTATCAGCTTTATTTTGTAAATTTTGAAATTCAAACTTAAAAGAGTTGTGGTTTAATTTGCTTATGTTTTAGCTTGATATGCACATAGTCCTCTGTGGGATGCCATTTCAGCTACCATTATTATAGTGAGCATATCTGTAAGGAAGCATGCCTGTGAATATTACATTTTTGAGTGCTCTCTAATGAGGTATTAGATCTGGGGTGGTGGTATATTTTGGAGGAACTGCCGATTAAATGCAGTTTGCATATTACTGCATTGTTTTTAGAAGTGACACCCACATGCTTATTAGAAACTAACTCAGGGTTAAAAAAGAATCTTAGCTCTTAGCTTAGATGTGAAATGAAAAGGACACTCATGATTTATTTGTGCCTCGATCATTTTTCTTACTAAATACACCTGACATTTACAACAAAAGTTACCCAAATAGATACTTACTAGGCAAGCAGTCTATTTTTTATAGAGCTTAAGAATGTTGAAATTTAAAAAGTGAGATAAACATGAATTATTATCAGTAATACAATTATATATATGCATATTATATGTATATATATGTAGAGAGAGATTCACATTAGTATGTTACCGTGGGTTTGCTAGATTTGAAATGGCGTTTATAAGGCTGTCTTTTTAAAAAAAATTTTTATTTTTATTTATTTGAGAGAGAGGGGGGCCTCTAGCTCTTGCATATGAACTACAGATGAATACATCATGGGTATTGGGGAATTGAGCCTGGGTCCTTAGGCTTTGCAGGCAAGATCCTTAACCATTGGGCCATCTCTCCAGCCCAATGTAAGGCTGTTTTTTTTAATATAAAGATGAAGCTTGAAATGTATGGATAATTTGGAAGAAGAGGTAATATAATGTGGAGGGAGGAGGTAGAGAAAGAAGAGCTGGAATCTACAAGCATTTCCTAAAGTCTTCTGTTGCATCAGACCTTGGAAAGGTGTGTTATAGAAGGTGGTGTCATTCTTTAGGAAGCTTATCCTATACATGTCTGACAGGTTGATCTTCCTGAAGGAGGGAGCAGTAGCCCCAGCCCTCCCCAAGGAGTTAGCAGAGAGGTGATGTGCCAGGGGAGCTACATTTGGCTGCTGCTTTATGCCACCCTCTGTGTTATTGACATGTGCTCCCTCATAGCCCTCTGTAACAAACTCATAAAAGGAATCCCATTGCACCTAAGGTGATCACAAAGGGTTTTGTGTGCTTTGTGTGTCTGTATGGGTTAAAAGCATTGTTTTTTAAACTAAATGTGATATTTTTAATAATAAAACCATCAATGTGTCCTGTTGTTAAATGATATACTAATAAATGTTACCATTTGCCTACCTGCAAATGTTGATAAATTAACAAACATTCTGAAGTTGGGAAGCGGCAGGAGCCTGTATTCGGACAGTCTTCATAGGTGAGATGTTCACACAGACAGGACTTGGAATCATCATGCAAACAAATCTCTAGGCATGTCTATGAGAGAGCTTCTAGCTGTATTAATTGAGATGAGACCACCCACCTGAAATGTGGGCATTGCTATTCTGTGTGCTGGGGTCTTGAACTGTATGTAAAGAAGAAAGCTAGCTGAACAACAGCATTCATCTCCTTCTGCTTCCTGAACATGGATTCAACGTGCCAGGTGCCTCCCGCTTCTCCTGTCATGCCTTCCCTGCCATGATGCTTTTGTCATGATTTTGTTGCAGCAAGAAATAAGTTCTGTTACAGATGCTCTCTGGGAATGTGATGAGAGTGCTGAGTGGCTCAGATGCTGTGTATTTTCTCTCTCCTTAAATTTATTATATGCTGTAGAAAAAACATCCTCAAATGCAGCAGATAATAGTCATGATCAAAGTAGTTTTTTCTTAGCCTTTTAAGTTTATACTGGTAGAATAAAAACCCTATCTTTTGAAGTTTTGAATATAGTCTTGCCTTTTTGGAATATGGTTTGGTTTACAAAAAATGTATTACTTGATGTGGCTAAACTCAGAATTCATTTATGTTGGTAAAATGGTACTTTTCTTGTTTATTAGTGACTTACTATGTAGGGATAGATTTAAAAATTAATAGCTAGTATCCTGTAAATAGAGAGAACAAATACTGGACATTTTTGACAATATGAAAATTAAAAGAAATAGGTTAAATAAGGTCGATGTGAGATGTGAACTTTCTTTTGCAGGTGAGAACAATCTGCATGTAAAGTACAAAGCACTGGTTACTATTTATAGATCAAAGAGCAGGCTGTAGTGTATCTCCAGAACTCTATTTGCGCTGAATTGTGTATGAGCCATTGTCCTTGTCAGCTCCCAAAGATCATTTTCTTGTTTCTCCTTTTCAACCAAAGATTGGGGACAATGTGGAATCAAGGTTTCTGTCTTTTCAGTCCTCCTCCTTCAAAGGCATCAGTGTTAAGTTGTTATCATGGATGCTTTGGATTATAGTGTGGAATGGCAATATGTTAAAATAAATTATGTCAAAGTGAAAATTTGAAATTCTTTAATGTCAATAGAATTTTCATTTTTACAGGATAGACTTTAGACTTTGAAAGGTTCATGATCTTCACTAATGTGTTTCTAGGCTAGTGTCTTTTAATTGTGTTTATTTTATTTGTGTGCATATGTGTATGTTTAGTTGTGTGAATGCAGGCACATGCATACCCAGGCTCTCTTGTGAGGTCAGAGAACAACTTTCACCTTCCATCTCCTTTGAGGTAGGGTCTCTTGTTCACTATTTTGTTTATGTGTTTTCTGGGAAATTTTCCTGTCTCTGCCTCCATTCTTGTTGTTGGAGCACTGGGGTTTCAGAAGTCCTGTTTATATGGGGTTTGGGGACCTGAACTCTGGTAAATGTTGCAAGCACTTTATCCACCGAGCCATCTCCCTGGTACCCTAGATTTGCTATTTGTTGTTGTCTTTGATGGTTTCATTTTAGCTTTGGAAAAATCATAGCAATTGCCTTTATTATTATTTTTCTTCAACAAATGTGTGTTCCTTTTACATCTGTAATATAGCCTTAAGTGTAATCCCTAATGATTAACTTTAGTCTTGGTATTGGTCATTACACCTGGAGTTGTGTCTCTTTTATTTTTGGAGTCTCCTGCACTGATTACAGAACTCTCACTAAATTCCAGGAGACTAAGAATTCCTATTAAATTCCATTCAATGATGTGAATTGTAATAGCAAGTTAAAGTGATTAGTAAGAAAACATTTTAGTAGAACAGCTGATAAATTCAGCGTTGATTTTTTTTTTTTTTAGCAGAAATCTTAGCTCTTGGTTTTGAGCAATTTTCTTTTAAATCACTATATATTTGTGCATGATGTTATTTAAAAATATCTCAAAAAAAAAAAGAAAAGAAAAAAGCTGGGCGTGGTGGCACACACCTTTAATCCCAGCACTCAGGAAGCAGAGGTAGGAGGATCACTGTGAGTTCAAGGCCACCCTGAGACTACATAGTGAATTCCAGGTCAGCCTGGGCTAGAGCAAGACCCTACCTCGAAAAAACAAAACAAAACAAAAAATCTACTTGTTCTGCAGGATTGGCAGGGAAGAGCACAGCTTGTGTCAGTATGAGAAGCTGAGTTGAATCCTCAGTACCCTCATAAAAAAGCCAAGCATGGGCACACATAGCTGTAACCCCAGTGATAAGGGTATCAGAGACAGGAGGATCACTAGGGCTTCCTGGCCAGCCAGTTGATCTGAAAAAAAGATGAGATCCAGGTTCAGTGAGAGACCCTGTCTCGGGGAAATAAGACGTAAAAGTGACATCTGTCGGTCTCTTCTGGACTCTGCACATGTATGCACAGGACACGTGCATCTGTTCAAACATCCATATACCCCAAGTATGTGCATACAAACATATACAATACATACTAGACATATGACACCCCCCAAAAAATACCAATTTAGATTTCATCGTAGTGGAAGAAATAACAGAAACAGCAGATAAGAAATGTACCAAGTTAGGTTCTATCTAATATCTTAAATATTTATGTAAAAGTTTTGTATTTCTTATCTTCAAAGCTTGAGTCATTGTTTTAGATAATTAGGTACAAAAAGTCCGTTTGCCTACTATTAAATGATTAATAAAGGAAACATTAAGTGTATAAGCATATCATGCTTAACAGTCTGCATTATGTATGTAGATGTTAGAGCATATCACATGTAGGCATATGTGGGTTTATACCACATTTTCTGGTAATTCCATCAGTTTCTTCATGTTGTGGTTGATGGTTTTTGTTGCAGCCATCTCCTCATTGCTGGGACAAGCACCTAACCAGAAGTAGCTTATGGGAGGGAAAGGGGTTTATTTTAGGCTTATTGAATTCAGGAGAACACCATCAATGGTGGAAGAAGCTGGCTCACTTTCACAGATCCAAGCAGAGAGACATTACTTAACAGCTAGAGCTCCAAGGGCTCTCCACACACTTTAGGGCTTGTCTTCAAGATCCTCCCCTAGTGACAGGCCCCTGTAGCAGGGATCTTCTTGCTAGGGTCTACAGTTGCAATTTTAATGAAACACCTGCATCTGTGGGGTCATACATTCAAGCTACCACAGTTTTTTTTTTCTTTAAAAAGTTTCCTCATATCCTTTGTTACAAAACCTATTTACAACTTAACTCTGACTTTTACTTATGGTGCTTTTGAGTAACAGAGAAAACAAATCAAAGGAAAAAATGAAAGAATTGTGGCCAACTGTCTTTCTGCCTGTTGACCTTTTTCTTTTGGGGATTCTTGATCAGTTCTGAAAGGGAGAGCTGGTTGCAGCCCTCTCTGGGGGAGTCTGCCTGGTGTGATGGCAGGTTCATATCAGGCCCAGGAGTGTCCTCTCATCCTTCTAGGTGTTTCTGCCAGCTTGTTGTATGGCTGCCACAACAGTAACCCTGTGCACGGCTTGATTGGTGAGGATTTACATGTGTGCTAATTAGAGTGGAATAAATGATTGGCTGTTTGCCGCATTGCCATAAAGGGTGCCCAGATGTACACACTCCATGAACATAATGTGCCCGGGCACAGCGCATCAAAGTTCGTCAGCTGCATTGCCTCAGTAAGCTTAGGGCCTGTCGCAGAGAATTTGCTGATAATCGTCCCCTATGATTTAGTGTCTTACTGGGTGAAAGCGAAAGACTTCAAAATAATGTCTTGGCAATAGCATTTTTGATCCTTTAGGAAAATAACAAAATATGCTTAACTGGGAGTAATGTAATGAGTAGATGACTTTATGTATATTCAAATAATGATTTCTTATATTTTGAAAATTTCCAGTAAAACAAATAAAATATCAAGTAAATTGCCATAATTGAATAATTTTAATCTTCAGAAAATTGCATAAACATCAGTCTGTTAGGATTAAGCCATGTTAAAATCACCCATG
>PVHP010028382.1:0-7500 GCA_004024765.1 Zapus hudsonius | reverse complement strand
TTAATATTAAAGTTCTGAGAAAAATTATCAGATTTATCGAGAGCATTTTAATACTTTCTTATAATTTGCAGCAACAATCTAGTTAAAACACAGCTTCAATTAAGTTATAATCATTTTTAAATAATTACACATATACATACATTAGTTATTAGCCTTCCTCCTACATTAAGGATATTTGCCTTGGGCATTTGGAGTACTTGGCTTGGGTTGTTTTGCCCTGATAACAGTGGTCAAGAAATAAACACCTGTTGGCTTTAATATTGGTGAGGTTTATTAGAAGAGAAGTATCTTCCGTTGGCCTACAGTGCATATGGAAACTATCCTACAGGCAGGGGGGCGTGGTGTCCACCTGTAATCCCAGCACTCAGGAGGCAGAGATTTCCAGGTCAGCCTGGGCTAGAGTGAGACCCTACCTAGATAAACCAAAAAAGAAAGAAGAAGGGGAAAAAAACTACCCTACACAGAATGGTCTTTCTTAGCAGTATATAATTTCCTATGGCTTTATTATCATTGGGCATGAGACCATGACACTATTGCAGATATTTTAAGTTTAGAGAAGTTTATACCTTGTAGATAAATTATTGTACAATAGCCATTTCTAAATTTCAATATTACGTTTAGCAGAACTAAAAGTAATGATCAAAAGAGTGATGCTAGCATGTGACATTTCCTTGAAGACTTGAAATAGCTTCTACTTGGTTGTTAACATTCAGAAGTTTTAGACATACCTCAGCATAGTATGTTTGCATTTCAGTGGAGGTGGTCTGTCATACCTTTGGAATACACTATAGACAAGCTATTGAAAATTTTTTTCTCAGGCTGAAGATATGGCTCAGTGGTTAAGGCACTTGCCTTCAGTGCCTAAGGTCCCGGGTTCAATTCCCCAGTACCCACATATGCCAGACCTACAAGGGGGTGGCCCTGGTGTGCTCTCTCTCTCTCTCTCTCTCTCTCTCTCTGCTTGAAAATGAATAAATAAAATAAAAAAGAGAAATTTTTTTCTCAGTCTGGAGAGATTGATCAGTGGTTAGGGTGCTTGCCTGCAATCCCTAACGACCCAGTTTCCATTCCCTAATACCTATGTAAAGCCGGATGCACAAAGTGGTGCATCCATCTGGTGTTTGTATGTATGTGGTGGCAGGAGGCCTTGGTATAACAATATATTTTCTCTCTCTCTCTCTCTCTCTCTCTCTCTCTCTCTCTCTCTCTCTCTCTCTCTCTCTCTCTCCTTAAAAATAAAAAAATAAAATATTACAAAAAGAAGTTATTTTCTCATATCAACTAAAGCTTTTGAATGCATTTGAGTAGTTTATTATGAAGACTTTTTGCATCCTTTAATAAAACAGACTAGTCATAACTGGTAGGTTCATTTATTATTGGAAAAAGTAATTGCCAAAATTAACTTGTCATACACCACAGCTCAGCAAAGTCACTTTCTCATAAGTCTGTGGTCACAGTATGTTTTTTGCAGTTCAGCATCTGGCTCTGTGGGATACTGATGGCTTCTAGGAAGAAAAGTACCAGGGTGAGCAATTAAAGGCAAAATGACAGCATAAAATATGATCATTGTGGTTATATGGAAGACACACTTATGAATTTTTCAGATCACTGTCATTTTTCTACCCATATTTTCTCTTGCTTTGTTAGCTTAATAATTGTAGTACAATTTATTTTTTTCTTTTAAAAAGTGAGCAAGGCTGTTTTAATTATGCTGGTCCTTGTTTATGTCTTCTTTGTTTCTCAGTTTTGAATACTAATGATAACTCTCTTACTGTCTTCTGATATGATACTTGGAGTTTTATTTCAAAGCTGAAGAAATAAAAATACATAGCAATTGCATTATGAGTAAAATTTCTTATGGTTGTTAGTATTTTAGCATATGTAGATTTTATAATATTTACCATCTGGAAATGAGATTTACTGATAGTTCCTCATAATGCCAGGCAGTGCATTGAGATGTGTTTTTCGGCATCATTTTACTTACTTGGGAGAGGGAAAACAGCCTGGCATGAGGATTCAACAAAAGGTAAAGCAAGAAGATACATGTGTTTTACTTTTACTTCTAGAAATAAGTTTTTCATTTGGTAGATTTGCACCAAGTTCTAGCCAGGATGCTATGTTTGCATAAAACCTTTGCCATATCCTCAATGTGAGTGGGAACTGGTCTCCATTCCTAGACATTTCTGACAGCTGTCTCAAACTTACCTCATCCTGCTTTTTCTTAGAAGTTCTACATGCAAGCTAGTAGTCATCATTACCTTAACCTACCAGGTTCTGCTTACTGGCCTTCTTTATACTTGTATTTACTCTACCTATATTCCCTAAAGGCATTCTAAAGTCTTTAGTATTCAAGAGTAACTTCTTTCTGTATTCTCTTGTCTTATTTTGGTATACCTATTAGTCTCATTATTAAAATATACATGCTTTGCCTATAGGGCATAGCTTATGTGTTTGTTTATTAAAATCAGACCAACCTCTACTGACAGTTTGTTTCTTTGATGCTTAAATCTAGTATTTTCAACGTTTTGGGTTTTACACCAAGGTCTTTGATCCACTTTGAGTTGCCTTTTTTAGATAGTGTGAATTCTTTTCAGAACCAGTTGGAGAGGTTGTCTCCCCTGTACTTTTAAAACCTTTTCATTGACAGCTTCCATTAGTGTAGACAGTAAACCATATCTACACTGTCCTGCCATCCCCATTTCCCCCTCGCAAATCTATGCTCCATTGAGTCTCTTCTTCTTTCCAACCAGGCTCTCTTGATTTTGATGTCATCATTTCCTGTTTTGCAGGTCTTGTGCAGGTTGTGTCAGGCATTGTGAGGTCATGAATATCAAACCCATTTTGTGTCTGACAGCATTGTAAGCACTCCTCCCCTTACTTTGTTCTTTCCAATACCTCTTCCTGAAATGGATCCTGAGCCTTGGAGGGCGTGATAGAGATGTCTCACTTAGTGCTAAAGCTTCACTGTCACTTCTCAGCATTCCAGATGTCATCTCTGTTTGCAAATTTGTCAGCTGTGACTTTGTTGGTTTATTTCTGGATCTTCTGTTCAATTGGTTTGAGTCCATTTTTGTACTGGTCTACTATGTTGTTACTGGAGTGTAGTAGTATAATTTGAAATCATGTACTGTGATGTCAGCATTTCTCTTTCTGCTGAACATTGCTTTTGATATTTTTGGTCACTTGTGCTTCCATAAATTTTAGGGTGGTTTTTCTATTTCTTTGTAGAATACTCTTGGAAGTTGGAGGGAATTACATTGTATCTATATGTCTTTTTTTTTTTACAATATTATTTATTTTAACAATACTGTGTTAATTTGTGAGCAAAGGAGGTCATTTCATCTTTTAGTCTTCTTTATTTATGGCTTTTAAATTTTCATTGTAGAGGACTTTCCTTGGGTGGATTTATTTCTTGGTTTATTTAAATTTTTTTAAAAATTTATTTGAGGGAGAGAGAGAGAGAGAGAGAGAGAGAGAGAGAGCGCTCATGAGCACATTGCAGGGCCTCCAGCTACTGCAAATGAACTCCAGACACATGCGCCACTTTGTGCATCTGGCTTTACATGGGTATGGGGGAATCAAACTCTGGTCCTTCTGCTTTGCAGGCCAGTGCCTTAACCATCAAGCCATTTCTCCAGCCCTTTGGCTTATTTTTTGCCTTAGCAAGTTTTTATTGGTATATAGTTAAGGTATTGATCTTTATGTTTGTTGGAAAAATGCGAGGCAGAAGATAAACAGACTGAGTTTAGACAGTTACCTTTATTTAGCGAAGTAGAGTGGACAGCCATATCTGAAGTCATGTTTCCATGGGTAGTTTCTATGAGCATATTTAAAGGATCTTTGGGGTAATATGGGCTTCACAGTTAAAGTTTCTCCTAGATAAGAGATTCCCTAAATGACAGCCTATCAGGAGACATATAAATGTGGATTGGGCTGGGGTGTTAAATTCTTTTCAAAAGAGGCTTAACAGAGGTAGTATTCTTCAGATATGTAAAATATTCTCCCAGGTGCTCAGGTGCTATCCTGGATTCCTGTGTGAAAATGTTTTCCCAGGCTCAGAGCTGCATTTTCCTGGGTTCCTGTGTGAAAATATTTTCCCAGGCTCAGAGCTGCATCTTCCCTTCAATGTTGATTTTTATATACTGCTACTCCGCTAAATGTGTTTATCCAGTCTAAGAGCTTGCCCATTTCTCATTGTAGATTTAAGTTGTGCACATCCTCTTACAGTTTGTTGGTCAGGTGTGTCTAGGAATCTGTTTCTTCTAGATTTTGTAGTTTTTTTAAAATAGAGGTTTTCAAAGTATTTCCTAATGGTATCTGTTGCAATGCTATCTTCATCTGTTATTTAATTAATTTATATCCACCACCACCCCTTTCTCCCCCCCAAAAAAATCTTGGGGTATCAATTTAGTTTACCTTTTCAAATAACCAGTAGCTAGTTCTATTGAATATTTATATTGTTCTTTTCATCCATTTATTAATTTGGTCCCTGGTCTTTATAATTTCTTCCTTATTCTCAGTTTGCTGACTTCTGGTTTGGCAACATTCCCCCCTTAAAACCTTAAATTGGCAGTACTGTTAAGCTCTCTCTGTAAAGTGTCTCATGTTTTTTTGTTTTAACGTCAGCCCTCATAGTTATATGTTTTGGTCATAGAACTGCCTTTGCTCTATCCCAAAGATGCTGATAAGTTGTGTTTTCATTTTCATGATTCCAGATTTAAAAAACTATTTCCTCCCTTATTTCAATGATATCATTCAAGATTGTTCTTCTATCTATATATTGTTTTTTGTTATTGCTATAGTTTTAATCCTTTATAATATGATTTAAAAAATCCCAAGCCCTCCCTCCTTCATTCTTTTTCTTTTTTTTTTTCTCTTTTCTTTTTTTTTGGAGATAGGGTCTTATTTATGTACCCAGACTTGCCTTCAACACACTTTGTAGTCAAGATTGACCTTGAACTCCTGCCTGTTTTGCCTCTACCTCCCATGTGCTGGAATTATAGCACTGTACCACCATACTCTGTTCTAGGATTTAGCTTACTGTTCTTGAACTACTGCTAAAATTCTTGCTTCAGCCTTATAAGTCCTGGGAATTTGGAATTTTGAGGGAATTATATTGAATCTGTATATGTCATTTTTAGTAACATAGTAATATTTTACAACTTTTTTTTCACAATACTAACTATGCTAATCTGTGAGTATGGGAGGTCATTCCATAAGTGAGAGTGTTTATGCCTATGTGTCTATGCCTGTGTATAGATTCATATGTTTTATTTTAACTCAGTCTTTTTTATTTTGTTTTTAATTTTCAAGGTAGGGTCTCTCTCTGTAGCCAAGGTTAGACTGGAATTCACTCTGTAGTTTCAGGGTGGCTTTGAACTCACAGCCATCTTCCTATCTGTGTCTCCCAAATGCTGAGATTAAAGATGTATGCCACCATGTCTGGCTTAATTTAATCTTTTAAATATTAATTTTATGTTTGTAAAATTATGAAAGGCTATTGAAAGCCATGATATTTTATTTCATACTATAATTACTTATTTGGGACAATTCGTGTTTGTGTGGGCTCTATTTTCCTTAGCATTTGTTTGGGAAAAAGATAAACCCGAATTGTACTTCTGAGTGAGTTAGATAATGTCTTTGTTTTCTATTGAAATGTTATTGTAATAACTTTTGAAGTTCTACTGTACATGGGTATGAGATATTCTACATGAATTAGAGTTTATTGTCCAGATGATCACTATTTCTATTTTTAGCAATAAGGTTGAATTATGTATATGGGTCAGTAAATAATGTATGAAATTAAACGTCATTTTGTTAATATAGCCACCATAGAAAAATATATATGACCTTATTTTACAATTATCCCTTATATTTGACATGTTTTAAAGTTTAATATACAGATAACTCAATGCTAGAGATATAAAAAATGTAACTTGGTTATATTTCTAAAAAATTTCACCTTTTACATCTTTTTATTTAGATATAGATATATTTATTGCATATTTATTTTAAAGCCCTTATCTATTCAACTGCTTATCCATCCTCTAGCCATCTTCCATCCAATTTCTTTGCTTTTTTCTCAACAACTTTTAGAATATTATATATAAAATAAATAGCTTCCCTTTAAAGTGACACTTTTGTGGAGTCTGGCATCCTATATGCCTCTGAAACCATCCACAGAATTTTAAATAAAGTATTTGAATTAGCCCTGTTCCTGTGTTTTGTGCGCTCATTCCCTTCCTTCTTGACATAGGGAATCTATAATTGCCCTTTGCCAGTGTTAACTTGCTTGCTAAGTGATGGCCATGTATAGATGTACATAGAAATCTTGAGGTTCACCTGTGTTGCCACTACTCTCAGGAGATTACCTGGGGTGAAAAGCCTGGATTGTGTGAAAACTGTCTCTGCTTTCCTTGTTAGAAAATTGCTATCTATTGCAAATTCTTCACAGAGCTTTGGGCATTTTATTGTCAAAGTGTTGTGTTATTCAAAAGGGTTAAAATGTGAAATTCTTTTCCTGAATTTAATCATGATGATGAGGTCCCAGGGATGGAGAAGGGTAGGAGCCTGTGTATACTAGTCATATATAGGAATAAGTTGACATTGATTATATAACCTTATCTTTTCATAATTTTGTAGCATGTTGCTGTACACAAACATACACATACTTCAGTAGGCAATTGCTTTACTGTGTACATTTTTATCGTATACTCTATAGAGCAATTTTGAAGCAAAATAGGTATGCAAATGGATGTCCTTGAGTTCTGCATGTTAGATGGAAAAGCAGAGGAGAGCAGGGTTTCAGTCTCCTCTAGGCTGACTTGGAGCTCACTCTGCAGTCCAGGCACCTCAGCCAGGACTAAAGCATGTGCCACTATACCTGGTCTTAAAATATCATTTTTTTAATATTAATCTTCTGTACATTTCATAAAACCACTTATTTTTTTTAAATTTTATTTTATTGTCCATAATGAGTTACAATATTTAGTGAGCAAACAATGAGTTGTTATCCCCAATTCCCCGCTGCTCCCCTTCCCCAAACCGCTGGATAACCTCCTCCATGGATCATCTGGATCAGTCCTTGTAACAGGGGACCATGGAAGCCTAGTATTCAGCCAAGTTCTCCTGGCCATGCCTCTGGATAATCTCCCCAACCACGGCTCTTACAATCTTTCCGCCCCCTCTTCCGCATAGTTCCCTGAGTTGTGGTGGATGAGTATTAAGGCTGCTTTAAGGTTGTGAGTTTAGGGGTCTTTGTATCGAAGATCGTTGGTTTCTGTCTCACTGGCTTATTCTGTGTTGATTGAATGTCTGTGGCTGTGGGTCCCTTGTTCATCCCATCATTCTCTGCAGGGTTCCATATGGATCCTCCCTGGTATGACTGTGGTGGCTCCTCTCTTGCTAGAATCTCAGGTATCGGCCTACAGTTGGTTGGTAGGGTTAGATGGGCCCCAGCTCTCTCGCTGCATCCTGAAAAATACAAACACAATCTCCATC
>PVHP010028381.1:15000-23163 GCA_004024765.1 Zapus hudsonius | reverse complement strand
TTGAATGGCTGTGGCTATGGGTCCCTTGTTCATCCTGTCCTTCTCTGCAGGGTTCCATATGGATCCTCCACAATATGACTGTGGTGGCTCATCTCTTGCCATGGTCTCATCTTTTGGCCTGCTGTCGGGTGGTAGGGTTATATGGGCCACAGCTCACTCGCTATATCCTGAAAAATACAAATACAATCTCCATTGGAGAATTAGAATAGTATAGGTTAACAAATATAGACCATTCTGGATTACCTAGTTTCTAATCAAAGAAGCTAAACTAGATGGTTACCCTTTGGAGTGTAATACAATTAAACTCATGTGTTCCCATGCCTTATAAAATGAATTACATACAAATAATAGTTTGACCAAACAAACTTATATTTTCTCTGTATTTATATGTTTTTTCTTTGCTTATGTATTTCTTCACAGAAGAAACTGTTGGGGAAATAAAAATCATTCCATAAAAATTATAATTTGTTCATTTTCTTCTATGCAACATTTAGTAATTACTTTACTTTAGGCCCAAGCAGGATTCACAGAAATATTAAATTCTATTTTTGTTAATATGATAAATGTTCCATGTTGTAATCTTGTTTATTTGTTTATTTATTAGAAAGTGAGCCATTTCCTTTGAAAGAAAGGCTTGAACAGAGAATAGGAGCATGACAATGGAATAAAAGAATTCAGGCACATGGAACGTTCTAGAAGCCAACTCAAAGTGAAGACTGAAAGTGGTTATAATTTTTTTAAAAACACATCTTGCCTCAAAATAAACTGTTAGCCTTTCTGCCTCCACCTCCTGAGTACTGGGCTTATTAGCAGGTGACACCATGTCCCCATGTCCCGAGTCTTTCTGGGAAGCTCTAAACTTCAACTGGAAAGGTAGTTGAATCGCAATGTGCAACTTTTGCTCAGTTACTACGCAGAGGAAAATGAAAACATGGATTTAGAATTTGAGCTTCAGCTTTTATGATGTTTTTAGGAAAACGCTTAGCCTTATATTCTTATATTCGATCAAAGATTGTAGACACTTAGGTGTAAGGCATGACAGTGCATCCCACCGTCTCCTCAGCTCCTTTAACGGGAGAGAGGACCGCAAAGACGTATGTCCCTGACATTAGAGGACCCTAAACTGCAAGCCTTTTCCATTCAGCTGAGGGGAGTCTAGAGGTAGAAATGAGTGTTTTCCTTAAATCCCTGCGTGACTTGAGGAGGTCATTCCACCAAGGTGAAGACCACATGGGAGCACAGGTGGACAGCAGGGAAGGCACACTGAAGTGGACAGGCTGCGTTGTCATAAATGCTTACTGAACATTTACCATGTACATAAAAGGGAATAAAAAGAAAAAATTCCTATTGTTATATAGCTAAATTTATTAGAGTATATATAAATATATATATATAGAGAGAGAGAGTGTGTGTGTGTGTATGTCTATGTTTGTGTGTGTATATATACATATATATGTATAAACACACACACTTATGCTGGAGAGATGGCTCAGTCCTCGCAGTTTAAGATGAAGCTCATGCTCCCAAAAAATTCAATCCATTTTCATAAAGACACTAAGAAAAAAATTAACAATGTCAGACATCGATGAATAACTTACTAACTACCAATCCAAATCACTTCATAATTATATTTTGGTTAAAACTTTAAACCAAATATATGTCTCTATTTAAAGGGAAAAAAGAGTTTTTGATGAAATTCACCAGATTAAAAAACATAATGTCTGAAATCATTCATCCAAGAAAGCTGAAAAACCAGGACTTACAAGATCATGCTGCTCTCAAAGAGAATGAGATCAAAGGCTTAAAGGACACAGAAAAACACTTTGAAACAAGGGGCCACGGTGACATTTGTTAAAAGATAAATCCTGATCAGAGAACCGAGTTGTGTCGACTATAAGGTTTCACTTTTTTTTCTATTGTTCAAAGTAACAGATCAATTATAAAACCATTAAGCATTTAAAGTTACAAAGGAAAATATCATATATGATAACTCACTAAATGTTGAATTTCCTTTGGATCTATTTTCCACGTATTATTTATAAAGATTATACATGGCCTCTCATTTCTGAGAGTACGACATGTTTTTTTTTGTTACAAAAACTTCTCTAGGGCTGGAGAGATTTGCCCAGTGGTTAAGGCACTTGCTTCCAGTGTCTAAGGCCCAGGGTTCAATTCCCCAGGACCCACATAAACCAGACGTACAAGGTGGTGGCCCTGGTGCCTTCTTTCTCTCTCTCTCTCCCTCTCTCTCCTTCTCTCTCTCTCTCTCTCTCTCTCTCTCTGCTTGAAATTAAATAAATAAAATAATTTAAAAACTTCTCTATACATACATTTACTTGTTATGCCATATTTCATTTAACTTATAATTTGGACTTGATATGGTTTTCATTTTCCATATTTTGAATTCTTGCTATATTAAATATTTCTGGAATGGGTGGGATGATGGGTTCTGTTGGCTTGGGGATATGTTTGAGATTTGTCTTCACAAATTCAATTGTTTGAATATTTTAAGGTGGTGGTATATATCACTAAATATTATCTAACCCCATAAATATGATACATCTAAAAATAATCTCCTCCCTACCCATGTATGTACTATTCCCTAAAAACCAGTTTTGCTTAAAGAACCACAGTGCTTTGAGGTCAGGATTCATTATTGATACAATATTTATATGTCAATCTTTTAATTTAAAACATGACTCCATTAAATTGTGTAAAAGTTTTATATATACATATATTCTCTAAAAGACAGCAAGTGTCCTTTTGCTGGTTCTTTGAAAACATTGTAATTTTTTTGAAATCTGATTGCAATAGATGTAAAAATCTTTAATGCACAGGAGAGAAGTGCTGAGCTAAAATATTTTATCTCATCAATTTCCATTATTCCATTCAATTGAAAAAGATCCTATCTCTGGAATCTAAGAAAATCTGGTCTAAATCCAATATATTAATAGAGGTCCATATATCTCCTTATGGAGGGTACAAAAGTACAGATCTATCTCTACAGACTGAGGGAAATACAATTGCTGAAAATTCTATTTTTCATTTAACCACCCAAGACAGGACAGACCATGAACAGAGTCAGTGGGGAAGTAAGGCTAAGGACAAAATAAGACAGTTAAACACACTGAGAAATATACCTAGACAAAATCCTAAGGCATTCTGCAAACATAATTCCAACACGCCGAGGCAGTAGACAGCTTATTCTGGGGTAGTCATGCTTCCAAGGACTTCAGGATAGGCTGGGCTCTAAAGAGCTATAAAAGACTTATTTAGAATATGAGATAAAAGAATAAAATGTTCAGAATCAGGGGCTGGAGAGATGGCTCAATGGTTAAGGCACTTGCCTCCAGTGCCTAAGGCCCTGGGTTCAATTCCCCAGGACCCACATAAGCCAGACCCACAAAGTGGTGGCTCTTGTTCTCTCTCTCTCTCTCTCTCTCTCTCTCTCTCTCTCTCTCTCTCTCTCTCTCTCTCTCTCTCTCTCTCTCTCTGTCTCTCTCTCTCTGTATCTCTGTTTGAAAAATGAATAAATAAAATATTTTAAAATAAAAAAAATGTTCAGAATCAAACCCAAAAGTCTTTATGGATGTATTTTCAGGACTGAAATGAGATGCTGATATCTGAACGTGATTACAGGTCAAATTCTTGTCTAGTGATCTATGAATAATAATGAAACTCTTAAGGACTTCAGAGGCTCAAACACTCTTCTGTGACTTCAGCCAGATTGGACAGATATGATGTCTGCGTTCCTTAGAAAGTTTTTTCATTCACATGCCCATGGATCCTGTGTCAGGAACTATTCCCCACCACATTCCAGGAGAGCAGAACAACAAAGCCTGAATGAATGTGCCTATATCTAATTTGCCTTGCTCTACGATCTAAATTGCCTGCTTTTATGTTTCTCTTTCACTTAGTTCAATAGACATACATGGGCAACACACCCTGAGATGATATAGTGTTTATTTTGAAGATACAGAAATGGGTAAAATGTGATTTCTTCTCTTTAAGTATTTATCTAGCATTGCTTTAGTGTAGGACATAACAGCTGTACTATGACCAGCTGGTATCGGTACTTCTCCAGATGTCGGTTACCGCACAGGTCCCTGGCCCCCTGCTAAATGGGCCTCAGTCTCTCTGGCCAGCAGGAGACCTGGCTCCATCGAGGAAAGGTGAGCGCGGCGGCTGGAGAGATCAGTCAAAGCAAATCTCCAAACTTGATTTTAGCATCCAACCTTATATACAATCCAGGGATGTGTTGCATTGCCTTATCTCTTACACAAAGGGGGCTCAGGAAACAGGAACACAGCCAGCAGGAGTAAAACCTATTAGCACTTGTAAACAGGATTTAGGGCTGTCAGCCATCCCCCCTGCCTCCTGAGGGGCACAGGTGTGAGCTACCATGCTCAGGCTCTCATGCAGATGCATATTAAAACTTAGCTCTCAGATATACAGCCATCTGGGTCCGACAAGCTGGTACAACCACATATACTTCAGTAAAGATTAGTTTTATCTTGTTTGTGCAAATCGTTAATTCAAGTTGATTTTCACAAAGATTATCTCAATTAATATCTGTAAGAGTCACCCACCTTGTGCAGTACTGTTCTCATTCGGTAGACAGATGAACGGTCTCAGAGTCATGTGAAAAGTCTTAGGAGTAGCCAAGGCTTGAGGAGACTTCATTGTGACAGGAAGGTTCAGGTCATTGCTTCACCTCTGTCGCTAACCCTTTGGCCCTGGAACTACTTACACTGAAGGCATCTTAATAAATAGCTATTAAACTGCCTTGATATCGGAGGCTCATAAAATATCATCTCTTCAAAATATTTAATCCATGCTCTTACTGCCTTCTCCATTCTCCACCGTCAGCTGAGAAGTTTCTCACATGGTTGTCTCTTTCCTCGATCAATACGTTGACCTAGTGCTGTGCTTCTATACCGTCTTCACTGTGAAATTGCTTCTTTCATACTTCTGAGTCATTTTCTAACTATTTCTTACCTGAATTTTATTCCAGGACCTTCACAGTAGATCTGTTTTATGTACATAGTACATCTGTTAAGAGCCAACAGGCATGTTGATGTCCTCACTTTCTTGTCTCTCAACTGCCTGACTGGACACCAACCATCATTTCCGTCTCCCATACAACATTTTCTCCAAGAATCACCCTATCTGTAACCTCCTTCACCTCTTTTGATGGCCTCATCACTAATGTCGGCGTGCTCATTTCCTGGTCCTTACCTCCATCATCGGGGGCTGCCCATCCTCCAGGTAACCTCCTCAATACCAGAAGCTTCTATAAGCCACAGTTATGCTGATGGACCCAGCATAACTTCTGAACCCAGGTGTGCTTAGCCAATTGTGTGTTTGACACGCTCACTTGGCATATTAGATGTTGTAACTAATCCATGCTCCAAAGTGGTACCCCAAAATATACTTCAATCCAAAATATACAACAATCCAAAGTTGTATATTACCCAAAATATACTTCCCGATTTTCCCCATTTTGGAAAATTATAACTTTATTCAGTGGCTAGGTTTAAAAACATGGGAGAAATTCTTGACTCTCAATATTCCCCACTTTTCCCATCATGCAGTTCTGTCAGTTAAATTTCTGAGATGAAGTTCAATCATTCTATTTGTCCTCATTCCCATTCTGACCATTTATTTTTAAAAATAGCATCTATTCCATATAGATTATTACTGTAACTTTCTATTTGTTCTCTCTAATAAGCCCTACTCAAAAAATGCATAGTTTTTTTTCAACCTTACTAAGAGCATATTTCTTTTCCTTCGGGTCTTAGGGGATGCTTTTCCAACTCCAATGCCAGGACCATATCCCAAGCCTTTCTTGTTTTATTTACTTTCTCGTAGCACCTATCAGAGTGATTTTGAATATGTGTTTTACTAATTTATCTTTTCCCTCTAGAAGGCATGTTGCATGAAGAAATATTTTCATGCTCTAACCACTACCTGGGTTGTTCCTGGCCAAAAAAAAAAGGATGAAAGGGCAAAGATAAATCTCTATTCAGTTCTTTTCATAAAGGAAATTAGTAAATATTCACTGTGTGTCAGATATAGTCACAAATTCTTTTTTAAAATTTTATTTAGTATCTTTATTGTGAATAAGTATGTACAATGTATGAGCAAATCTTGTGAAGGTACCCCCATTTCCCTCCTCTCTGTCCCATACCCACTGGGGTACTTCCTCAGTGAGCATACTAGATCTGTCTATAGGTTAGAGAATTATGAATTGCACCTGAAGTAGCCAGTTTTTCTTTCTTTTCTTCCCCCTTTGTGTGTCGTTGCTGAGGGGGGCAATGTCTCTGGATATTCTCCCCACCATGGCTCTTACATTCTTTCTGCCCCTTCTTCCCTGAGTCATGGTGGGTAAGTTTTGAGTCTGCTTTATTGTTGAGATCTTCAGTATCGCTGGACCTTTGCCCTGGGTTGTGTTGGGTATCATTGGTGTCTGTCTCCATTGACCTTTCATGGGTTATCAGACTTGCTGTTGTGATTGGTCACCTATTTGTATCATCACTTTATTGTAGGTTTCATTTGGGCCCTGTGTGAAGGCGAGGTGTGGTTTGTCTCCTGCCAGGATGTCAGCCTTCATCCAATGTCTTGTTGGTGGAATTGGGTTGTCCCGCCTCTCTCACTGCCTCCAGAAAAATACAAACAGAATCTCCATCTGAGAGTGAGATCAATATAGGTTAAATGAGACAACATTGCTATTTTGGCTAGTTCCTAATGGGTGTAGCCTCTCTGTAGCTCTATGGTAGTGGGAATTTCCGCTAGGACCCTAGGTTCTTGGTCCCCATAAAATTTTGCCATGGATCCCAGCACCATTTAAGGGTTCCTTGTCATCAAGTGGATCTTTTAGCCAATTAGTTGATTACCCTCCTGGATTTAGCACCACTATTGCACAGATGAGCATTTCTTGACTTGCTGGTCTCTTCCATACAGCCGTGTGTTCAGTTGTGACAACTGTCTATATTGTATATCAGTGGTCTGCTTTCTCCAAATATCATTGACCAATTTCCTCTGGCAGCTCATGCAACACCTTCCAGTGCTACACCTGCTACCATCTGGGAGCTGGTTATCATTCTGGATCTAGCAAAATCTCTTGGTATTGTTGATGACACTCTGTGATTTCTTCAGCAATTGGGTCTTACCTTAGGCCTGGGGAAGGTATTCAAGAGCTTTGACATAAGTCTGTCACATTTTGGAGACCTCATGGGTCTCTTTGATCAACAGCTCAGTGTGGGAAGGAACCAATAACTGGTCAGGGAGATGTAGGTCTAAGCAATTATTCTTGAGGTTTGGATGATCTGTAGAGTTTAAGCTAAATTTCCCGTCTTATTCAGTATTAGAGAAATATAAAGCTCTAGTGACTAAAAAAAAATCTTTTAACATGATTTTTGATCCAACCTTTCCAGAAGCTAAATGATGTTGAATGGTGTTTCCAAATCATTCAAGAGTGCGGTAAAAACACTTGCCACAATTCAAGGCTTCTCACTCTCAGTAGATTGTGTCTTTCAAGATGGGAAAAGATATGAGGAACAAAGTGTCTCATGTTTCAGAAAGCTTTGGATCTACGTAATTTATATAACACCACACAAGGTAAGAAGGATGTCACTTTTGAATATAAGGTGAAGTTTACTACATATTTTAAGTAAAATCAAGAGAGGATGCAAGACTCTCCCTCCACTCCCTTTGTGTCCTATATGGACACAAGATTTAAATTAAAATAGAATAAAAGTATTAAAATACACAGATCTATTTAATAAGTGTTATATAATGTGAGATTCCTCATGAGGAAATAAGGTCCCCAAAAAATCAGTTAGGTTCAGTTCAATCCATTATACATGAGACAAAGATAAATGTGAAATGTGGAGGGACAAAGGGCTCTGGCTGGGCTGTGTGGTTAGGTGTTGAATAGACAGGAAGCATAAGAATGAGGTTCACAAGGTCTGTTTTACAGATATCCCCAGTTTCTGCTTTCCATCCCTGTTGCAAGGCATGGATGGTGGTGCATATTGTCATCTCAGTGATCCAAAGGCAAAGGCTGGAAGATCACCTCACATTCAAGGCAATCCAGGGCTGCCTAGTGAGATCATGGCAAAGGGGGAAAAAACTTTTCTTTGGCAGAGAAGATACTTTTCA
>PVHP010028381.1:0-10000 GCA_004024765.1 Zapus hudsonius | reverse complement strand
TGCTGAATGCTAAAGCCCAAATCCAACTGTCAGCCTTAGCCATCAAAGTAACTGTCACTCCTCTCCTTCCATAGCAGCTGCTAATGAGACCCTCCCTCCCTCCAGGTGTGAAATCTGAAGTTGAAGAGCACCTTTTAGATTGGAATCCTCCCAATTTACTTCTCTGGGAGACTGCTGAAGCCTCAGGCAGAGAAAGCTCTGGTTTTCCTACTGCTCAGTGAATACTGTTAGGGAAACAGCAGGGGAGTTTCTGATCTTTTGCCCTGAGGCAGGAATTCAAGAAAGAGGAGAAAGCAGGAGCCCCTCTTGAATGTCTTGCATTTGCAACTAGGAAAAGCCAGTAACTTTATTTTCAGATGCATCAGCCTACAGCTCTCATTCTGGGTTAGTAGGCAGAGAAAGTCGCTATTCTTGACATTGTGCAGAAGTGCAGCACTTACTTCTCACATTATAGCTGAAATTCACAATAAAATACATCCTCTTCATAGTCCTCGTGTCCATTATATCATTCCTTGTCCATCAAGTTTATTATAAATGGTCACTTTTTTAAAAAAAAGAGGCATTGTTCATTACAGGTTGTATATGTTGAAATTTTAGAAGCAACCAATTTGGGGCTGGTTGAAAAAAAACTGTTTATTCATACATTACTACCATTACACATCTAGTGACATAGAAGAATACTTACAATTTGCTAAGAATAAAACAGCAAATTACAACATGACAGGATGAAACACTCCAAAAAGAGACATATTAAGCCAATAGCCGTGGCTTCCAATATTAGTCAGTTCTCTAGAGGAATAGAACCAACAGAATTAATTGTAGTAAAAAGGGGATTTATTGGATTAGCTCACAGCAGTCCCACAATAGCAGTCTGCAATCCTGAGAGTCAAGAATCTGGAGTCACTCAGTCCATGTGGCTGGATGCCTCAGCAGACCCAATCCTAAATCCTAAATAAGGCTACCTGGGGAGTCCCTGGACTTCAGACCAGGCTGGAAGGCTGAGGAAGCTTTGTCCCAATGCCTACAAAGAGATGCACAAGCACCAGCACCCAGGCAGGCAAGGAGGCAGCTTTCTTTCCCCTTTATAAAGCCCTGCAACCCTTTCCCAAACTTGTTGATGTCATAAGTCTCTGAAATTTCCTTCCTGCACTGCCCTCCCTGGAAGAGATGTTCATTTCTAGCTCCCCTGAGCCTCCTTACATCCTGTCCCCTCCTGAGAAGCCTGTCTTCCTGTAAACAACCTCAGAGACCCACCCAGGATTACTAAACAGGTCAAATTGACAACAAAACTTAACCATCACACTTCCTCCGGTAAGCAGAATTTATAGGGAAGAGAAAGTTAAGAGCAGAACTTCAAGTTTTATGTTCTCTGCTTGTAGATTCTTTCTCTCTTTTTTTTTGCAATAAATCTACACTGCTTACCTAGTTCAAAACTCAGTTTTGATTTGAAAGAATAACATTTGTTAAAATGTTATTTTAAAAAGTAGCGAGTTGTTTGCAACAAGGCAATTGTTTTACAGGATGTACAAAAAACGGGAAAATGCTGCTCAACAGATCAGGCATTCCACCAAAATGTAGAAGACACCTAAGATAAAGGAAAATCAGCAAGGCTGAAATTAAAATACCCTTTGGAATGATGTCTCAGCCTATGTAAACAGTTGCCTCCAGCCATCATGATTAGGAAGAAAACTACATTCTGCCACATGTTGAAAAGGGTTGCATTTATTTTCATTAACCTTCTTTTGTCCTTTATGACTCTTCAGCTCATGTTCCTGCCTCATTATTCCATCCAACTTCATCTACACAAAGCACAATTACAAAGGTAAAATGAAAAAGAATTTTGGAGTTGCAGAAATGGCTCAGAACTTGCTTGTAAAGACCAGGTTCAATTCTCCAGTACCAACATCAAGCCAGACACACAAAATGGCATATATAGCTGGCACACCCACATTCATTCATTCATTCATTCATTCTCTATCACTCTCTCATAAATAAATATTGTTTTTAAAAAAGAAGAATTTCGTCAGGCGTAGTGGCGCACGCCTTTAATCCCAGCACTCAGGAGGCAGAGCTAGGAGGATTGCCATGAGTTCAAGGCCACCCTGAGACTACATAGTGAATTCCAGGTCAGCCTGGACTAGAGCGAGACCCTACCTTGAAAAACAAAATAACAACAAATAAATAAATAAATAAATAAATAAATAAATAAATAAATAAATAAGAAGAATTTCATGGGAACAACAAACAGCAGAGTCTGAACCAAGTGTGAAAAGCTTAGACCTGTGAAAATGCACTTTCACACCCATAAAGGTAACTTTGGGTGACGCTTTGAACATTTGAAGTTTGAAAATTTGAGAAAGCCACATGCCACCAGAAAGCAGGGTGTGTCAGAATGTGAGGAACTGTGCCCAAGGTGTGAAATATGTAAGGGAAACAGTTAGATCTCATCTGCTTAATAAATAGTACACAGAACACTTAATAAATAGTAACACAGAATACTGCAGCCAATGGCTTTGGAGTATTACTACTTACCTATTCTTTTTGCTGTTTGGAAATACATTTTAGTTTTTCAATAAATTATTTCATAGTGATAAGGTAAAAGGCTAAAGTGCACGTTTCTTTAAAAACTCGGTGCTGAACTTCTGTTTCTCAGGAAAATTCATTAAGCTTGAATGTGCATGTCAGTGTTCACCATCCATGTTTGGAGCCAAGGAAACATCATTGACTGAAAACCTGAGTGTTGGAAATCCGATTAAGAGGCATCAGCATCCACTTCAAAACTATTTTAAGAAAAATAGGCTCTCTCTAAGAGTTTACCATGTACCTCTGTACAGCTCTGTGAAGCATAACTTTTCATTATGATCCAGCGATTATTCTTCTAAATTAAACTCACTCATTTTTGTAAACCTACCGAATGCAAAATGATAGCTGCTAACGTGCTGGCTGCATTAACTGCAGAATTTGTAAATGTTCGTTGATGCCAGTTATATATTAGTGTTATCCTATTCCACAAATAGAAAAATCAACCCATCCTAATCATGGCTGAATAATGCCATCAAAATTACTGGATCAGAATGACATTTTAAAACTTCTTTCTGTCAAAAGTGAAAGAATTGGCATGAATCAAATTTAGTTAAATATAATTTAAATATGACAAAGTTTACCCATTTGTAATGTACTGATGATGAATTTTGACAACTGTGAGCACATAGGTAACTACTTCCTCCATGCGTTCATCACTTTGATGCTCTTTCATCAGGACTTGATACTAATCTTTTGTGGTCAGGCCTCAGGATACTGGCAATCACTTATCTGATGTCACTACAAGGTAATTTTATGTGTTCTAGAATTTAATGAACGTGGGATCTCAATCTTATTCCTTTGTGTCTGGATTATTTTCCTCAGCAGGACATTAATTTATGTTGTTGCATTTATCATTGGTCTTTTCTTTTTGTTAATGTATACACCATAATTCATTTATCACTTTACCTAATAGTTTAGAGCGGTATGATTCAGGATGTCCTGATAATTCTTGTGAAGATTTTGGTGTGGGAGTACATTTTCTGTTCATTAAATATCTACAAGTAGGATGTCTTAGTCAGATGTTTAAAGTGTATTTCATTTGAAAAGAATCTGCCAATGTCTTTTCCAAAATAGTTTTACATTTCTCTAATTCCACAAGTAGTGAATCAGATTTCCAATGCTTCACATCTTTACCAACAGAAAAGAGAAATATCTTTATCATTCCAGAAAGGATTCAGTTTGTATGACCTTAGTGACAAACGAGGTTCAGTGTCTTTTCATATGCTGATTTATAGTCCTTATGCTTATTTTGTACAGTGTACTTTCAAATATTTTACCATTTTCATTGAATTGTTCACCTACAATGAAGTAATAATTTTATTATATCAAAATTAAAAAGTAAAATGTAGTTGTTTTAAAAGATCAAAAAGAGAAACTCTTCATGAGTTGTGAATATTCAAACATTTCTTATCAACACTCACCGAAATGCTTATCAAAGCTCATCAAAACATGATCAGTTGAATTTCATCAGATTTTAAATGTTTGTTTTTGAGACATACCATTAAAAGAATGTACATGTGTGTATGAGGCTTAAAATGGGAAGACGAAGACGTATGAGCAACCATTTATACAACAATAGACTCACCAGCAGACTATAATAATCATGAACAAACAACTTTCAGAAAAGAGATTTTGCTCGTTGATGATGCATTGTCCATTGCAACTCTGTTTGGGTTTGATATTTTGATGATAATTACTGGTATAATGTTTGCTTTCATAAAGTGGGTTGTGTGGTTTTGACACGAAGGTTATCACTCATACTGAAAAATGAGATGAGGTCTCTCCTCCTGCATTATCTCCTGGACAAGTAAGTGACAGAAGGATTTCCTCTTTAAACTAGATACAAAATCCACCACCCAAGCAACCTGCATTCTTTGTTGAATAGATTTTGAATATTAACTAGAATTCATTTTAAAATTAGACAGTTCAGGCTATTTCCTGTTGAGTGAGGTGAAGTTAGGTGATTAATATCATCAGTAAATTGGAGGGCAGATGTGGTGGCTCCCCCTGTAATTCCAGAACATAGAGGTAGAGGCTGGAGGTCTGATATGAATTCAAGACCAGCCTTGACTACATAGTGAGTTTCAGGCCAATAGTTTAAAAAATAATGAGACAGAGAAGGGGGAGGGAGGGGAGAGAGAGGAAAGGAAAGGAAAAGAAAAAAGAAAAGGCGGAGGGAGAGAGGGTGAGGGAGGGAGAAAGGGAAAGGAAGAAAGCAAAATTCAAAAGAAATTTTTCTACTTTGATAAAGTTGTAGGACTTCTAGCAAAAAGATGTTTATTATATTTTCTTTTTGTCCCTTAAGTGTCTGTATATTGAGACTAATTTCCCTCCAACTTGTACCATTTTCATCAAATTGAGATCTCTGAAGGAAAGATATATTTAGAATTTGTTTATCTGTCTTTCAAAATGAATATTCATGTGTATATATTATAGAATGTTTATCAATAAAATTAAAGGCCAAGATTTTATGAACTTTTAAGTTTATAATCACATAATTGGAGTATCTGAATGATCCATGATATTTTGTGATGAGGTTGATAATGAATAAACAAGTAATTTTGGCATGAATTATGTGCTGTCTTTGTTCCATGACCATAATAATGTATTTTAAATGTCTAAGTCTTTAAGGAACTTCTGCTGAAGTCATCTTAAATTTCTTATAGTGATATTTTCTTTTTTTAATATGCTAACTTTTGATTACACTTTGCTTGCAATCTGTCAGAATTCTCATCAACTTTTCAACAGATGGAACACACACACAAAAAATCCTAAATTCATAGCTTTTAACAAATTGTAACTATTGAAGCTAGATTTAAAAATGAAAATACAGTGGCATTTTCCCATGAGCAAGAAAAGACCTAAACAACTTAGAGAATGAAAATTTTATTATTAATTGAATTTAATGGGTACATAAAAATACAAATTAATCCAGGAAGTAGAGGAAGTAAAAGGATTGCATTGAGTTTGAGGCCAGCCTGAGACTACATAGTGAATTCCAGGTCAGCCTGGGCTATAGTGATACTGCTCCTCAAAAAAAAAAAAAGAAAAAAATTAATAAAGCAACATAGTATGTCATATATAATATGCAACACTAGACATCAGTTGTTTTTTCATACCTTTAACAATGGCTTTCAGAAACATGTCTCCTGCAGTAACCTTCATGTTACTGGCACAAAGCACCTAACCAAAAATAGCTTATAGGAGGAAAGGTGTTATTTTGGCTTACAAACTTGAGAAAGAGTTCCGTGTGACAGGAGGAAGTGTGGCATGATCAAAGGCCGCCTGGCCAATAGCAGCAGGACAGTACATCAACCATTGGCAAGGGGAAGCTTGCTATAACACCCATAAGCCTGCCCCCAACAACACACCTCATGGATCTAATCCCCAATTGCCATCAGCTGGGTACCAAGCTTTTAGAACACTTGAATTTGTGGGGGACATCTAATTCAAACCATCACATTCCACCCCTGGCCCCTAATAAATGGTTGGCCATCCATGGTGTAAAATACCATGCATTCAGTTCAACTTTAAAAGTTCCCATGGTTTTTCTAAGTCCCAACACTGTTCAAATATACCCATAGCCAAGGTATTTTAACTAAGCTATAATAACAAATAATAATAATAGCACAAAATAAACATTAATACCACCAAAGATGGCATTGGGCATAGCAAAGAAAGATGAAACCAGTACAACATTTAAAACAAATGGAAAACACCAAATTCTGTAACTCCAAGTCCAACAACTCTAACCAGTGACAAATCTCCAACGCCAATATTTTTTTCTTATGTACTAACTTTTATTATCTTATTTAATCTTATTAACAGTAGGTGAAGTAGCTCTCACTTTGTCTACATAATTTTTAATTTATTTATTGTTACTAATTAGAATTGTATGAGCAAGGCTTGTGATCCCCATTACCCTCCTCCCTGCCCCCAACACACTCCTCAGTGGAATTGCTGGACCAGTCCAGGGGATAGGGGGTTATGAATTATACAAGAAGTAGCCAGTTTTTTTCCCTTTGTGTGTTGCTGTTAAGGGGTGGGCAATGTCTCTGGATATTTCCCCCCACCATGACTCTTACAATCTTCCCACCCAGTTCCCTGAGTCATGGTGGGTGAGTTGTAAGTGTGCTTTACTATTGAGATATTAAGAGTCTCTGGATTATTGCTTTGGACTATTTGTCAGAAGGCAACAAGAACTGTGGACAACCCAATGCCACCAACAGGACCTGAGATGATGGCTGACACCCAGGCAGGAGATGAACCACCCCTAACTCATCATCTAGGGCCCAAACGAAACCTTTGAGGAATTGGCAAGATGAGCAAGAGAGCTACCTCCACAGCAAGTCAGATAACCTAAGAAAGAGAAATGGTGACAGATGCTTCTAACCAGTGACAAGTCTCTGGAGTTCCAACTCTACCCCTCCAGCTGGGCTCCTCAAAAACCCAAAGAAAAACTCCATCCAAGCTGGCAGCTCTCCTTGGCAGCTGCTCCTCAGTCCTGGCATCTCCACAGGGTCTCTACAGCAACGCAAGGGTCATCCTCATGGCTCCATCAGGCCTCCAACTCAGGGACTTCCAACCCTGCTTGCCACTGCCCATGACCATGTCCAAAGAAATAAAAAACACATTGCAAATCCAATGACCCTCTCTCTCCTGCATTTGTTATAGTCCCAAAGTATCAGGTGGGCTATCAAATTTGATAATCCATAGGGAAATAAAGCTGACTTTGAAGACCAGGACACTCCTCCAGAGTCTGCGTTCTTTCTGTTGCCCCAGGGAAGATCAGCTGGCCCAAGCTCAGTAGCTGTAATATCTCAAGTGAATATAACTGGACCAAGCTGCTGTCTTTAGCCCAAAATTTTCATTTCTTTCTGGGCCATATCCTTCTGCTCACACCAGTTCCATTTCTACACAATACAACACTGCACATATTTTCAGGACCTAGGCAGGCAGAACACAGCAATCCTCTCACACAAACTGCTTGTAGATCAGGCCCAACAAAAGTCTTTCTTCCCCTCATAGGCTAAACTTCATTGCCCATAGTTCTTACGGCCTTCAGGTCTTTCAATTCTGACCAGAATCCATCAAGCTGTACGTATAGCACCACGAGACATCTCTCCATAAATAAGTTACAAAAAGGCAAAAACCCACTCAGTCATGTATCCAGAAGCAAAGAACTTGTTCCTCTGGTACCAATTTACTAATTACTGTTGCAGTCAGCTTCAGATTGCATGAGCAATATCCAACCATAAGCAGCTTAATGAGAGGAAAGGGGTTTATTTCAGTCTTACAAATTTCAGGGAACACCATCAATGGTGAAAAATGCTGGCTCATTTCCTTAGATACAAACAGAGAGACATCACTAAACACCCAGTAAACACCAACACCAATAAGCACAAATATTCAGAGCTCAAACTGTTCTCTGTACACCATAGGACTGGACTTAAGATCCGCCCCCTAAACAGACCTTAGGGCTAGACACCAAGATACACCTACAGTGACATACCTCTTCTCCAGTCGGGCTCTGCCCACTGGAGACTCAAGATTCAAGCCTGAATCTATGGGATCATACATTCAAGCTACCACAATGGCCTAACTTTATTTTATAACATGGAATAAAAAGTCGTTTTTCTTACTGGTATTCATTAAAGGAGAGAATCTTTGATAGTTCCTCATGGAAGTCGGTAAGCTTGTTTTCAATACAAAGTAACTGAATAATTCAGAAGAGAAATAAAACTATGAATTGAGTTTTTACAATCACTTGCATTTTAATTCTTGAAAACCATTCATTAGATCCTATACCAAATCTGTGTTTATAAGAAAAAGTTTATGAAAATAAATAGCAATCTCTCTTTTTACCTATATAACAAATTAAGGGTTTCCTAAATGGAGTTTTACTATAAGGCAAAAACCTTCATTTATATTGTTCATTAAATCTTGCTCACCAAGAATTTCAAAACTTTATATGATTAAGCAAATGGAATATTCATATTCATTTTCCCTTCCACATGGGCAATTTTTTTATCTTTTATGTGGAATAAGTAAATCATACTTACTAAAAATGGACAAAAATAAAGCCAAAGATTAGCTAGTGTGGGGAGGGAGCTATAACCCATCTATTGATAACTTACCTTCTTTACTTTCTTTCCTTTCTCTGTGTTGCCCAGTCTGGCCTCCAACTTGCAATCCTCCTGCCTCAGTTTCCTAAGTAATGGGATTACTCAAACCATCACAATAAATTTACATTGATACTTTTCCTTCTTTAAACTTGTCATTGAGAATGTTCATATAAGAAGATACTATAATTTGACATACTATAATAATCCATTACCTATAACCCATTGCCTTCTTTGGTTCTGCCCTCCACCAAGTCCACTCCACTGGACCCCTTCTTCTTTCCAAGTAGTTCCTCCTCTATTTCAGTGAAACTATGAAATTCACAGGGAAATAGATGGATCTAGAAAATATCATATGAAGTGAAGGTAACTCAGACTAAGAAAGACCCACAGCACATGCTCTCTCTTGTATACAAACCCTAACTGCAAATGTTGGTGGGTATATAAGTCGAAGGGAGAGATGGTAGAGGCTGTCAAGCTAGACAGGAATCACGATGAGGCCAGGAAGGGGGGCTTAAAAGGAGCGGAGAGTAGACATGTAAGGAGAGGTGGGAGATATTGGAGACAGACAGGCTGAAGTGGGGTCAGGGAAGGGGACTAGAGGAAGAGTAGGTAGGGGAAGGTTAACCAAAACTAAAAACCTTATGAAAAAAAGACATAGGGTAATCCACTTCATTTTAGCTAATAAAGACATTACTAAGATTAGACAGAGAGAAAGCGAGTTTAGGGAGAAAAAACTTTTGTAAAGGTGGACAGCTTTCTGAAGCTACAGGTTGTTACAAGAAAACCTCAGAATCATTGGTGGGATACGTCTCAGTCAGTTGATCAGGGAGACCCCTGGGGTAGCCCTAGATAATACAGGCTCTTGCCAAGGCTTTTGGTCGCCCACCATAACTAGACAGTAAGTTCCTATTGCTGAAAACGCCATAAGCATCAATTCCAAGACAATGAATGATCAAATTGGAAAACTCCTTCCTGCTGGCACACTGTCCCAGTGCTGGGAAGTGCTCTGCAGGCCACTAGGGGAGAAAAGTTATCAACAGTCTCACCCAGTGGACCCACCCTGCTTGTCACACAACCAACCAGTCAGGCGAAATGTACCTGTTGGTTGTTGGTGGAGGGGAACTGGTATCACTATTATGGGGACTAACCAATTGCTCTCTGATTGGATCTGGGAATGCCCAGTTGAAGATTTAAAACTATCTGTCATACCTGCTATGGAGAAAAGTTTGCCACCTTATAGGTATTCAAATTTGGTAATCTTTAAGAAAATAAACACTGACTGAATAACTTTT
>PVHP010028380.1:0-16985 GCA_004024765.1 Zapus hudsonius | reverse complement strand
AGGGAAGTGGAGAAAGGGGGAGGGGGTGGGGCTGCTAAGTTCCCTGGAAGTTGGGCTGCTGGGTTCTCTGGGCACAGGGACCGGGTTTGATGGTTTCCTCGGGTGTGGGAATGGTACTACTGGGCTCCCTGGATGTGGGAAATGCGCAGCTGAGCTCCTGGTGGAGCATGGCCACTGGGCAGTTGAAAGGAGCTGCTGGGTTCCTGGGCATGGGAAAGGAGCCGCAGGGTTCCCCAGGCATGGGAATGGAACCGCTGGGTTCTCTGCATGCTGGGAAGGAGCAGCTGAGCTTTCTTACATTCTTAGTGAAGGAAACATCCCAAGATCCTCCCATTTTGGGGGCATAGATGAGTTAACCTGACAAATCAACTCCAGCATTCCAAGTTCTCTGAGCCTGTAATCCCCTCATTATCATTAACCTAAGAGATATCAGGCAGCTCTAACTCATTCACAGTAGGCCGTCTTTGAAATCATACTATAGGGGCTGAGCTGGGGATTAAAACTTAGATATCCTCATGCTTATGCCATTCCCCTCCCCCCATCCCTTACAAATTCCAATACACCACAGAATTTAAGGAGTACCTGAATTCTTTTCTACAAAAAAAATTATTAAAATTATAGACAATGAGAGGATAAGGTATAGTGGGGGACTTTATTTAAAGAAGAATGGGGAGTTGCAGAGATCTCTAGTAGGGAGAACACATGGGAGAGGTTTTAGCCAAAATCTATGCTGTTAAACTAAACAAGCAAAAGAAAAAACATAACAGAGGGCTGCCATCTTGAGGAAAAAGGTACATTTGGGAAAAATCTTGAGCCTTCCCTCAACCCAGCCATTAATCTTGGGTGGGGGAAAACCTTACCTTAAGGTTTGAAAAACCAGAAGTCCTCCTCCTCAGATGCCATGTGGAGGGAAAAAGAGACAGAATTATCTGCTCAGTGAGTATTCCCTGCCCCAGGTGAACAGAGAGAAAGCTGGCTGGTTCATATCTGACCAATCAGCGTTATCACCTAGGTTTGAGCTCTATCTAGAAACCTATCACTCAAGGGGAAGGGGTCTATAGAGCTTGCCTGAAAATTTCACAATACTTCAGCCAACCAATCAAATAAACTCTTGGCATCTCTTCTAACGACACAAGGTGCCGTATTATCTATAATCTCTGCTCAGGGGGTCATTCCAAAAAATTCTGCCTGATTTAATCTAGTATTCCTTCGTCAATTATCCCACAACCTTAAAAATCTATTCCCATACATATTCACCATGATTGTGCTTGTAGAAGATAGGAAAACTCTTGAAGTTCTCTAAGGGTGTCTCACCTTTTCTTGAGTCACTTTGTCTCATCTTTAGGGGCTTGCTTCACCTTACATATGGTTATAGTCCTAGAAGCAAAGATGGGTGGACACTAAGTGGTAACATCATGGTCTTGTTCAGCACCTTCTAGAGGGATTGTCAATGCTTATTTCTCAGACAAAGAAGGATTAATTCTGTTAGGGCGAGGCTGAAGAGTGTAATGCTCCAGGGCATGGGGCTAGAGATGCAAATGCTGTTAAAAAAGGGGAAGCTACATCCTCAAGCAGAACAACTTCATCAGAATTTGGAAGTTCAATGTCCTCAGATTCTTCAGGGTGTCCACACATATCATTATCCCAATTTATATGATCACACTCTTTTCCAATCTTCGCCTTCACTTTAATTTCTAATAGCCTGCAAGGCTGGGACTTGAGCTTCTGTTGCAAGTCAGTCAATATCACAATGAGAGCTTGAGTTTGGTTGTCTGCAATTTGAGCCCTGGTATTGCTAGAGAGGAGACCCTCCTCCAGGACACACTTTAGAAACCTTCAGATCATATACGTGGGTCTCAACCTGGGAATTTTTCCTTCTGAGTGTCTGATTTTCCCTTAATCTGTCCAGTGATAAGATGTTAACCTAAGAGTAACCAACCAGCATCATCATTTGTCTTACTTTTCCAGAAATATTCGAAAGTTTTAAATACCTAGTCATTAAATCCCTTGTTCTTCACAGGCATGACTGAGGATTACCAAACACATTTATCTCACAAAGCTCTTTAAATAGTTCACACTCTGGACTATCAGTGACCTCCTTATTACCAGCAAAAGTGCTCTTTACTAGCAAAATGCTTTACTTATTAGCAACAAAATTGCTCTCCTTATCACCAGTAATACATTTTGAAACACTGAAGTTAGAGAAACAATTCTAGATATCACTGAACACAGTGGATAAATCCATTCTTACAATTCTTTTTTTTTCTGTAACCACTCTGTCAAGGTTATCTCAAGGAACAGAATTTATAGAATGAATTGTATTAAAAAGGGGATTTGTTGGATTATCTTACAACAGTCCAAAAATAGTCTGTAGGCAGAAGAATCAAAGAACCAGTAACTGCTTAGTCCATGTGGCTGGATGCCTCAGCAGGCCTAATCCAGCACTGAGGGCATGAAGGTTTCCTGGAGAGCTATTGGTGTCTGTCATGGTTTGATCCAGGTGGCCCCCACAAACAAATTAATGTGTTCTGATTGATAGATCCACAGCTGGTGGTAGTTTGGGTTTTACAACCTGGCTAGAGATGTGTTGTTTGGGGTGCGCTTAGGGAGATTATAAACCAGCTTCCCCTTGCCAGTGTTTGGCACACCTTCTTGCCACTGTTTGCAGAGCTGTGGTGGAGGTGATGTCCATCCCCTGATCATGCTATCATTTTCCCTTCCAGGATGGCATCTCCCCTTGAGTCTGTAAGCCTAATAAACCCGTTCCTCCACAAGCCGCTTTTGTTTGGGTTCTTTCTGTGCAGCAATAGAGAAAGTTGATTACAACAGTGTCCCACCCATGATGGAGGTCTGAGGAAGCTTGGTTCCAATGGCAATGAAGGATACCTGAGCAGGACAGATGCAAGCCAGGTGGGAGGAAGAGATCTTCCAGCGTGTCCTTATATAAAACCCCCTTCCAGAATGGCTGATCACTCTGGGGAAGAGCCTCACTTTGGAATAAGGACTTCCTCCTTAGGTTAGTCTTCTTTGGAAGCAAGCTCAGAGACCCACCAATGAGGAATACCTGAGTATTATTAAACAGATTAAGTTGACAACACAACTTAACTATTTGAGCATCAATTTTTCTTCAAACTTTATTGTTACATTTTTTATCACTGAGAAAAATTCCACTGTGTACATGTACCACATTTTCTTTAACCATTTATCTGCTGATGGGCATTTGGGCTGATTCCAGATCCTACTTATTGTGAATAGGGCAGCTGCAAACGTGGCTGAGTAAATGTCTCTGATGTACAAAGTAGATTCATTAGGGTATATGCTCAGGAGTGGTATAGCTGGATCAAATGGTAGGTCTATTGCCAGTTTTCTGAGTAGTTTCCATACTGATTTGTATAGTGTTTGTACAAGTTTTCACTCCTATGAGCGTGGATATGTGTTCCTCTTTCTCTACATCACTGGAGGAATTTGTTTTCACTTGATTTTTTTGATGATAGCCATTCTGACTGTAGTGAGATGGTATCTCAAAAATCATGTCAATCTGCATTTCCCCAACTCTTGAACACCTCTTTAGGTGTTTATTAGCCACTTGAATTTCATTTGGAACAGTGTTCAATTCCTTTTCCCATTGTTTGAAAGGTTTGCTTGATTTTATTCCTTAGTTTTGTGAGTTCTTTATAAAGTCTAGATACCAAATCTGTCAGATGTATAGCTGAGAAAGGTTTTCTCCCATTCTGTAGGTTGTTCTGTTCTTAGTTAGCTTATCTGTACAATAGCTTTTGAGTTTCATTAGATTCCAGTGATTGTGTTTACCTAATTGCCTGGGCTACTGGAGTCTCCTTCAAAAAGTCATTCCCTACACTTACAGTATCTTTGAGTATTCTACCTGTTTTCTTCTAGCTGCTTTAGAATGTCAGGCCTTATACAGCGGTCCTTATTCCGTTTGGAATTACCTTTTCTGCTGGATTAGATAAGTGGATCTAGTTTCATTCTTCTACATGTGGTTTTCCAATCTCTTTAGCACCATTTGATGAAGATAGTGCCTTTTCTCCAGTGTAAATTTTTGGATCCTTTATCAAAAATGAGATAAGTATAGTTGCCAATTTTCTTGCATTTATTTCAGCCATTCTTATAGTTCCTATTGGATTAGTCTTTGACCAGTTCCTTCCCATTCAAATATCCATTTTCTTGTGATCTCATTAAGTTAATTTAAAATGCTTTTTGGGTTTTGATTTTGGACTTCTATGTCTTGGGTGTCCTCTTTCATCGCAGGCTTCCATTGTGGGATTAGGGACAGTTTGCTACTTTTCTGCATTGATCTTTAGTATTTATTTCTATCTGGTACTTTTTATTTTTCCAATGCTTTCAGGAGGATGGTTAAGTCATTTACTTGAGCTCTCTATTACTTTGTAATATAGGCATTTAGTACTGTGAACTTCCCTCTTAGGATTACCTTCATTTTGACCCATAAGTTTGGTATGTTGTGTTTTCATTTTAATTCAGTTCTAGAAATTTATGGATTTTCTTTTTGATTCTGTGATGACCCATTCATTGTTTAATAGCAACTTATTTAGTCAGTAAGATTTGGTGTAGTTTTTGTTGTTTCTCTTTTTGATTTTTAATTTTCTTGCATTGTGGTCAGATGTAATGAAAAGAATTATGATGATTTTTCTAAAATTGTGGAGACTTTATGTCATATATATGATCTATTTTAGAGAAGGTTCATGTGCTGCTGAGAAGTATGTATATTCTCAGGAGTTAGGGGGTATGTTTTATAGATGCCTTTTAAGTCCAATTGATCTACACATTGTTTAGCTCCACTAGCTCCTTATTAATTTTCTCCTTGTCTGTCTATTGATAATAGCAGAGTATTAAACACGCCTACTATTATTGTGTTAAGATTTTTGGCTGTTTAGTAGATTTTGCTTTGTAAAATTTGGTGCACCTGTTTGTTGCATATAAGTTTGTAACTATAATGTCTTGTTGATTTGTTGCCTTAATGAGTAAGATGTGGCATTCTTTGTCTCTTTTTATTGCTTTTGGCTTAAATTCTACTATATTATATATCACTGTAGCTACACCTGCCTGTTTCTTACTTCCATTGGCTTGGAAAATCTTTTTCCAACCTTTCACCCTAAGGAGGTTCTTATATTTGATGGTAAGGTGGATTTCTTTTAGACAGTAAATAGAAGGATCCATTTTTCTGATGCAATGTGTAAACCCATGTGTGTTCTCTTTTTAATAGGAGGAAAGGTTTTATTTCAGGCTTACAGTTTCAAGGGAAAGCTTCATCATGGTGGAGGACTCTGACCCAAACCTGTGATTTTTTTTAATGGAGAGTTGAGTCCATGAATATTTAGAGTTATTACTGTGAGGTTTGAGTTAATCCCCGTCATATTAGTTTTGTGGGGTTTGGTATTTTCTTGGGCTTTATGTGATTTCATGTCTGATCTAAATTGGTTGTTACCTTTTCACTCTTGTGGCCTGTTTAGAATGTTTCTTCTCTTCTGTTGGAGCATTATCTGCAATATTTGCTGTAGAATTAGTTTCTTTATCATATATTCATAAAGCTGGCTTTTATCATGGAAATGTTCCTTTTAGCATCTATTATGAGTTTTAATTTTGATGAGAATAGTAGTTTGAGTTGGTAGCTATAATCTTTCAAAGTTTGAAATACTCCATTCTAAGCCCTACTGAGTTTTAGAGTTTCCATTGAGAAATCATAGGTATTTCTAATTGACTTACCTTTGTATGCTTCAAGTTGTTTTTCTCTTACAGCTTTAATAATATCTTTGTTTTTAGTGTTTAGAGTTTTAATTATCATGTGACATGGAGAATTGATCCTGTCTGTTTGTTGTTTTGACAGCCTTCTGAACCATGGGTCCATGGATTACTTGGGGGCTTGTGCATCAACACCCCTGATTATCTGGGGGTCTGGGTGGACAGAGTCATGGGATAGCTGTGAGTATGCGAGAGGAAGAACTCTCTGGAGATGGTTGAACAGCTTGTTTCTTAGGTTGTGGAAGGTGCTTTTCTGTAGAAGGGAGAAGGATAAGAAAGGGAATAAGCAGCAAGGGGATTGGTGGTTGCAAGGTGGCCTGTGGATGTCTCATGAAAGGATTGGCAGGAACCAGTGACCTGTCTATGTCTGGTTTGTATAGATAAGTTTGAATGAAGTTGGAAGGAATTTCTCATCCCAGAGTGGCAGGAGTTACATGACTTTAGGCATGTAATGATGGTGGTTGCTGTAGAGGAGCTGTGACCTTCAAACTTTCTCATTGCCCAGGTTTGTTATTATCTTATAGCTGAACTCCAGTAAACTAAGTCCTTGAAATGCCTGAATTTAGTGCTTGCTGGGGCCTCTTAGGCATCTGGAGGTTGGGGAGGGAAGAAGTCAGCTAAACTCCTGCTGGTCTCAGGATAAGATTATCTGGGTACAGGCCAGTCTCAACTTCCCTTTAACCCTGTGTCCTCCATGCCTCTCAGCAGGGTCCCACAGCTCCTCCTTTATTGTTTTAAAATGGAGCAGTGGTATCAAAATCCTCTGTTGTTCTAGGCAAGGTTTGATACTGTACTAAGACTTGGTTGGTTGTGACCTGAGCAATATTAGTTATTTGTCATTTGAGAAACTGGATGATGCAGGGGGCTAGGAGTAGCAGGGTCCCTGCAGCAAGGTGGGTAGTGAAGAGTGGGAAGAGCAGGAATTCAAATGGTTGGAAAGCCATGGGTTGGGTTTGGGGGTCATAGTGGTTGATTAGTTCCTCGTGGAGCTTTTTTTTAGGGTTTTTATCTTTTGTTTAACAGTATAAGACTCATTGACACAAAAAATATTTCCCCCAAGTATGATACATGTATTCCCATGTTCAGTCATTTTGAGGTCTAGTGATTGGTAATTTTGGAACACCACACCCTTGAGGGAGTTTATTTGCCTCTGAAGAGACTCCAGTCTCTTTGTGGTAGAGAACATCACCTGATCAAGTTTGTCTGGAAAATCCCCTGTGAGGTGATGAGTTTGGACAAGAGCTGTCCCTGCCACACTGGAGGCTCCCAGGGACAATGTCACACCAAGATGCACCAGCAGGGGTGAAGATTTCTCTTGGGTGTCATGCATGAAGTGTATGAGCCATTTCTTCTTCATATAAGTATACCCACGGAACAATCAGAACTGGGGAGCAATAAGTGAGGGTGGAGTTGTTCACACCTGGGACAGATATCCCCCTGCACCACAGGAGAGTGGGCATATTGATGCAGGTGGTCCTGGTTATAGAAATATTGAGGAGGCAGTTAGTTTTGGCTGGTTTAGAATTGGACAGGCAAAGAGGCATGTCCTGTCCAGAATCAAAGAGAGGGATGTCTGTGGGGTGGGGTTATTGTAATCATGGGATGTTAAAGGGTGGCATTGATGAGATTTGCAGTCAACAGTGGGTGAGCAGGAAAAGCATGGAGGAAGCATTGGGAAGCATTAGGACAGTAAGTAAAGGGGAGGAGATCAGCCACATATTGAATAGATAGTATCCATGTGTCACAGTCAGCCACACGCTGCTGGGATGAATCTCCACACCAGGCACAGTTTTGGGAGGAAAGAATTTATTTGTAGCTATAGATACAGGGGAAGTTCCAGAATGCAAAAGAGGCTGCTCCCCTTTCACAGGTCCAAGCAGAGAGAGAAACCCATCACCAACACCATATACACACTAGCAAACAGGAGGGCGAGGAGAGAATTCTTTCACCTTTATGTAGCCCCTAGGGTGGGGTCTTGAAATTCTATCCCAGACTTAATGGCTTCCTGAGTCTCTGGAATTTCCTTCCTGCACTGTCCACACAGGAAAGGATGTTTCTAGCTCCTTTGAGCTTCCTTACATCCTGCCCCCTACTGAGAGGCTGCCTTCCTGTGAACATCCTCAGAGACCCACCCAAGATTACTTGAAAGGTCAAGTTGACAACAAAACTTAATCATTACACCATGTCATGTTGGCTTGTATATCTTTTATGATTTTTTTTTTCTGTTTAAGAATATGGTGGTCTGTTTGCATCATGTGGATGGCAGGGGTCTACTGTCTAGAGATGTGGATAGTGGCAGAAGGAGAATGTGACGTGTCATATGCATAAAGTTTTCTCAACACTGAAATTCACCATCATTCATCCCAGGGGTCAAGAATAAGAATAGTACATTCTCCTCCAAGTATATTCTTATTGGAGCTCTAGATAGCATCTCTTTTATTGTATCTATGATACAGCTCCTAATTTGGCACCCCCCCCATAATAATATATCTACTTAAGGCAATCTTTGTTAGTTTGGTTAGAGAGAAAGCAAGCATAGCTAGTTGTATGACCTACATATTTGGGGGTAACAGTGAAGTGCATAGATTCATGGCAGCCCTTAGTAGGGTAGTAAGCTGTGCCAATGATTTTATCTGTTCCCTGATAAGTTTTTTGGATGTCAACACATCCCACCTGGAGGGCATTTGGTGAGAGCAGGAGAGATAGGTGAGCAGTAGGAGCAGCAGTCATATTGTTAGAATGAAGGAGCACAAAACAGCTATTAGAATAGAAAGAGAGGCTTGATGTGGGCATGAAGCCTTCGCAGCATCTACAAGATCATGGATGTCCTTCCATGAGACTGGGCATCTCTGACAGGAACAGCATTGACATTGGTGGTGTTTTTTTTTTTTTTTCATCTCCTGGGTTCCCAATCCTTCAAGGATAGGTGGGCCATTGTCTTGGTTGGAGGGCTGGTATCAGACATTCCTGGCTGGGACCCAGATGGGTCTGGGTTGATCCTGTAGGAAGCAAATCCCCTCCCTGTGGTAAGGAGGTGGTATGGTCTCTTTCAGAGACCATCTAAGGGATCTCATCATTGTACCAAAATAGCAGGGGCCATTTTTGTTTTTTTCCAGTGAAGGCAGTTGGGGGTGTGTGTGATGAATTTTTATATATGTTGAAGATATTAAAGGTGGCTAAGATCATAGTTAAGTTAACGATATTGGGAGAGTAAGCACTGTTTTTTTTTTAAGTTGAGCCATAAGGGTTTGGTGAATTCTTTCAATAATTACTTGGCCTTGGGAATTATAGGGAATTCCTTTATAGTAAGTGTTTTCCCACTGTGAGCAGAAGGTATTAAATTGAGCATTGACAAAGGCAGGGCCATTATCTGTTTTTATCTGTTGGGGAATGCCCATCACAGTGAAAGTGGAGAGCATGTGATGGATAAGTTTTTAGAATTTTCTCCTGTCTGAGTGGTTGCCCAGATAAAATGAGAGTGTCGACAGTTACTAAAACATACTTATGTCAACCAAATTTGAGGATATGAGTAACATCTACTTGCCAGAGAGTGTTCGCATTAAGGACATGGGGGATTAGTGCCCACTGTTTGAATGGTGGGTGTTTTAATTAGAGAAGTACAACAGTTGCATTTTTCATTATTATTTGGAGTTAGTTTTTAGGGATGGAGGGGAACTGTGATTGTATTCTTTTGAGGTTGACATGGGTATTAGTATTGAAATTTTTGCCTTTTCTAAGACTGTTATTGAAGTGCCTACTATGGGGGGGGTTGTGGTGCCTCTCCATGGAAAGTCACCAGGTCTGCTATGTGTTTCTGTCATTTTAGGGGCCAGGCAGAGGGCTAATATGGGATCTGATGTGCTACATGCATAAAGGAGACCTCCATTTTTGGATATTGTTAGTCATTTTAATCATAAGGGGGGAGAGAAGGTTTTTAATCTAGGCAGAAAAATGAATGAGTAAGCCAAGGAAGCAGATTAACAGCGTAAATGTTATCAGAGAAAAAATTAAAAGGACCATCTTCTTCCTGAAGGGCCATGTAAATAGCATATAATTCTTTACATTGTGGGGATCTGTCAGGGAGTTTTTGAAATTGAATAGTAGGGGGTTGATCCCCAGAATTATACACAACTACAGATGTCCCCTGTTTGCCTCCATCTGTGAAGATGATTGTGCATGTGGGATAGGTTTTCTAGAAAAGTG
The DNA here is from genome assembly GCA_004024765.1 of Zapus hudsonius. Lineage (NCBI taxonomy): Eukaryota > Metazoa > Chordata > Mammalia > Rodentia > Dipodidae > Zapus > Zapus hudsonius. Next base: position 7,004 of record PVHP010028380.1, on the reverse strand, counting down.
GCAGGGTGGAAGCCAACTTAGGAGAGTTATGGCAGATACCCATTTTTCACTTGCTTAGTGGTTATCAGTTTGACTGGGGAAGCCCAAGAGGCTGATTGCAAACTGGGTATGATTTTTTTAATATCCATTCAACATCAAGGAGGAGAACAGTATTATGATAGCCACAGGTTTAGTCTAAAGTTTTGAGGGCTCTGTTTTGTCCCATTTTAATCATACCAGCCAGCATATTGATTTCTGTAAGAAATTGAGGATCCAGGGGATTGTGGAGCCACTCTAGGACTCCCTGAGGTTGATATAAAGCTTACACAACAGTTGTGGAGGGGTTAAACATGAGAAGCTGAACCAGCGTCCCAGACTTGTGCCAGGCTAGGGACATATTTTGAAATTTGTTGTTAATCTCTTCTAATGTTTGTTTAGCCTCTGTACTCAAGGAGCAAGGAGAGGAGGAACTTTTTATCACCCTTTAGCATCTCAAAAAGTGGTTGTAAGGTACTTGTTGTGGTCAGCTTTCTAGTTGCTGTGCACAAAGAACCCAAGCAAAAGCGGCTTGTGGAGGAATGGTTTATTAGGCTTATGGACTCGAAGGGAGACTCCATCCTGGCAGGGAAAATGATGGCATGAGCAGAGGGGTGGACATCACCTCTGCCACAGCACTGGAAACAGCAGCAGGAAGGTGTGCCAAACACTGGCAAGGGGAAGCTGGCTTATAGCCCCCATAAGCCCACCCCCGACAACACAGCGCCAGTGAGATTGTAAAACCCAAACTGGCATCAGCTGAGGATCAATTACCCAGAACACATTCATTTGTGGGGACACCTGGATCAAACCATGACAGCACTCATAGGAAATGGGAGCCACAGTTGAGGCCAAGTAAGACTTCCCAAAAAACTTTGGAGTGAGGCTAGAATTAATCTTGAGGGAAAGGAAAGGATAGGTTTTAAGGGTAGTACTGAGATGAAAGAAGGTTGGTCCCCAAGAATGTGATTGGTGGGATGGGCTGAATTTTGTTTGGGGTAATATTAAATCCTAGTGAAGTTAAGGAGGGTATTAATTTGTCCCTTAATTGAGTCAGGGATGTGGAGGAGTCTCTCCAGATGAGAATGTCATCCAAGACCCTTGTCTAAGTGAGGCTTTAGTGCTAAGGCCACTGCTTCCTGGCATATGGTAGGGCTGTTTGCCATTCTCTGAGGAAGTACCTTCCATTAAAATCTTTGAGTGGGTCCTGCATTGTTAATAGAAGGGACTGAGAATGCAAAGCATCTTCAGTCTTATGGATATAGGGGAATGGAAAAAAAAGTCTGATGTCTATAGCAAGGAGGGGAGTGCCAGCAGGAATAGCTGAGGCAAGGGGGCAGTCCCCTTTGTGGGGGTCCCAAAATTAACATAATTTGTTATTGGCCCTTAGATTTTGTAATAGTCTCTATTCTGCTGACTCCTTTTGTATTACAAATACAGAAGTGTTCCAAGGACTCCATGAGGGGTGGATATGACTAAGATGGAGTTGTTCACCCAGCAGTTGGTTTAAAATTTTAAGTTTCTCCCTTGACAAAGGCCACTGTTCAACCAAGATTGGCTCATTTGAGAGCCATTCTTGGCAGGGAGTATTGTATTTAAAAGTGGCCCTTAGGATTGGGGGTGACATCAGTCAAGGTATCTTTCATAATCCTATATCTGTATGCATTCTCCCTCTATATTACTAGCAATTACAACATCCAGAGCCTCAAAAATAACTCTTCTCAGTAGATTGGTTGCTATATTCACCACTAATGGCCTGATAAGTCCTGTGGTTCCATTGGGTCCTTCTATTTAAAGGCTTCTTTAGTTATATAAGCTTGTGATGGACCTCCAACCTCCATTAGTTGTGGCCCTGGGGTAAATTCTCAGTATTGGGAATTTCAGGTTGTTTTAATATAGTTTTTTCTGTTCTTGTATCTATTAGGCATTTGAAAAATTTCCCTCCAATTTCTAGATGTAATTTTAGGTGGGTTCCTTCAAGCACACTCATTACCCATTGTACATTATAGGCCTTCCCTCTTAGTGTTGGTGCTGAGGGATACCCCTTTTTAAATTTAAAGACTTTAAGGGTTTGCCATCCTTATCATGGTTGGAGCAACAATCTCTTCTCCAGTGGAACCCTTTATAGCATTGTGGGTAAACAGTCCCGTGTAGAGGGATTTTATCAGGAGGGATTTTATCATCTGAGGTAGAGGTGTCTTTAATTGTTGGGCATTCTGCTTTCTAGTGTCCTTCTTCACCACAGGTAAAACATTTTCCTCAGGCTTGTAAGGCTACCAAAAAGGCTTGTGCCAGAGTGGCTGCTTTGTGGGAAGCGGTTCCAATGTTCTGGGTTGCAACTATCCATTTATCATAATGTTCATTTTTGAGCCCTTGGAAAGCTAATCTACATTCTGAGACCATGCCATCCCATAATATAGTTTTAATAAATATATCTCTTGCAGTTGGGTCAGTAATTTTTCTTTCTAAACTGGTTTTAGGTCTCAGAAATCAGATAATTTTTTTTTGGGATTTTGTTGGAGAAATAGTAAGGAAGATGTACTGCCCTGGGAATTAGAGGAGGGTGTAATTCTATACCAGTCCTGAAGGGCACAAAGGCAAACTTGTTCATAACACCCTGCAGGTTGTTGGGATTGTTTTTAGCCCATGGAAAAATTGCCCTGTCCAAAGAGCTCTTCAAAGCCCCAGGGGATATCCTGTTAATTTTAATTGTTTCTTATTTGTTGGAGGCTTTGTCCGTACAAAGTCTCCCACTGAAGGAACAAAGGCTCAGGGAGGGAGGATCAGCAGATATCTTGCCCGACCTGTGGAGTGTTAAGAGCAATTTGCCAATTCTGGAGGAGATATTTAGTCAAGGGGCATGGATGCCATCCTCTTGGACTGCCTGTCTCAATTCTTTTAAGTCATTGCTCTGGTTCAGGTACCAATGTGAAGGCCGGGCTCCTGTGGGTTGAATGTTAACAGACGAGGTGGAGAGAGGTGGCATATCCATAGCCCAATTGGCATCTTGTAATTCACATAACTGTTGTGAAATTGTGGCTGAGAAAGGGTGGGGATGTGATTGATTTTTGGTTCCTCAGAAGCCATAGGGATATACATTGGAAAAGGGGGGGATTTTTGTGGCCAGGGTGAGTAGGGAGGGGCAGGCACTGGAGAGTTGCCTCCCTCATCCTAAAGGCTGGAGAGTGTGCCTGATATGTGCTGCTGTGCCAGTGGTGAAGCCTGTGGGGCTGGGAATGGAGAGTCAGGGATCATGAGGTTTTGGTGGATCTCCTCAATGGCCTTTTTAAGGAAGATAAGGTCTGTTATTGGGTGATTCTTGGGGCTTTCCTTATCAGAATTCATGTTATTTGTAATTTAGGATCAGTCTCCATTTTAGGAGGACTTACAATTTTCTGATCTGTGCTATTATTGGGAGGAAGGAAATGGAAGGGGGTGTCCCTTCCTGAATTTCTTTGTTTCTAGTTAAATAAGCCACACAGGTCCATTCTTTCACATCATAAGGGTTGTTAGAAGTCATCCAGGGTGATATGTGGAGGACTTCCTCCCAGGAGTAGCCTCCTTTCTGGAGAGCTTAAGTCCTCATGACTTGAGAAGTGTTTCCTCAATCCCTTAATTAGGGATTTCTTCTGGTGGGATATGAAATTCCCCATGATAGAAAGGGTGTGGAAAAACCAAAGCCAGAGGCCAATGTTCTCATGATGGTTAGCCTCATGAGGGATTTCCCAGAGACTAAGATGTAAGCCTGTCTACAAACTTCAGAAAACTGGTTACCAATCTAATGGCTTTTAACTGGTCAATGCATTTCCAGGTTTAGTGAAAAGAGAGATTAAGATAGATCACAGCCAACACCCAGATGGGCTGTCATGGTCAATTCATTAATCTAAGAGCCTTCCTTCTCTATTGAAGAGTAGCCTCAGCCAAGAGATCTCAGTTGCTCTTTCACCTTTGAAGATTACCTCGTGATACATGGACCCAAAGTAAAAGAAAGAAAAAAGAACCTGCCAGCCCTCAGAGTGTGGAAGCAAGACCCTAGGCTCCTCCTAGCATCCAATGTCCCTCAAATGAAGGGAATACTCACCTTCCCCGGCGTGTCCCAGAGTACCTGTTGTCTACCAACTGTTGGCACCCAACTGTGGGTCCATGGATTGCTTGCGGGGTTGCTACACATGAGCAGTTTGAACCCCTGTTTATCCATGGAGCTGGGTGGACAGAGTCTTGGGACAGCCATGAGTACATGTGAGGAAGAACTCTTGGGAGACAGTTTCAGTGAACAGCTAGCTCATTTATTACATTAGTGAAGGTGTTTTTATGTAGAATGGTGAAGAAGAGGCATGGGGTTAAGCAGCAAGGGGATTGGTGGGGACATGGTGGCCTGTGGATATCTCATAAAACTATTGGCAGGCAAGGGGATTGGTGGGGGCAAGGTGGCCTGTGGGTGTCTCATGAAAGGATTGGCAGGGGCCAGTAACCTGTCTATGTCTAGTTTGTATAGACAAGTTGGAAGGACTTTCTCAGCCACGAGTTGTTGGAGTTACATGACTTTAGGTATGTAACAGATGGTAGTGGCTGTAGCAGAGCTGTGACCTTCAAACTTTCTCATTGCCTGGGCTTTTTATTACCTTATAACTGAGTTATGTAAACTCCAGTAAACTCAGGCTTTGAAATACCTGGACTTATCAAGGTTTGCTGGTGCCTGTTAGGAAACTGGAGTTTTGGGAGGGAAGGAGTCAGCCAAACTCCTATTGGTCTCAGGATGAGAGTTTTGGGATTCCAGGCCAGTCTCAACTTCCCTTTAACCTGTGTCCTCCATGTCTCTCAGCAGGGTCCCACACTGAACCCTGATGGGTTTTTCTTTTGTGAGATTAGTAAACTTTTCTTTAATAATTTTGTTGAAGATAGTCTTTATGTCTTTGGCTTGCATTTCTCCCTTTCTTTTATGGCTGTGATCCAGGCATTTGTTTTTATTAATGTGTCCCACATTTCCCTCATCTTCTGTTTATACTGTTTTTGAACTTATTATTTCTTTAATTCTCTATCCTGTTCCTCTGTCTTTTCCTCAAGTTCTGATATTCTGTCCTCTGCATGCTCTATTCTGTTGGTGATGCTTTCTGGGGAGCATATTCAAAGAGATATTTCATTTTTATTATACACTGTTTTTCATCATTATGTTTATCTCTTTATTGAATTCTATAGTAGGCATCTTTCATATTGCTGTGATGAACATTCAACCAAACACTGTCTTATGAGAAGAAGGGTTTATTTCAGGCTTACAAATCGAGAGGAAGTTCAATCAGGGGCAGAAGAAGCAGGTTTCCATTCATAAATCCAGGCAGAAAGAGAGACCTACACCAGCCAACAAACACCAAAAACAGCAAACTTAAACTAGCAGCTAGCAGGCCTCTTGGAGTTCAGATGCCTGTCTTACTCCTTTGGGGGAATTCAGATCCAATCCCCAGGATACCTTAGGTCTGGGCTCTAGGATCCACCACTAGTGATACCTCAAGTGGCTGGAGATCCAAGTTACAAGTGTAATTTTTTTTAGAGAGAGCTAGTTAGGTTTTATTGCACTAGAGCTAGCAGGCCACGTTTGGGTGCACCAGGGAAATTCATTGACCCCAAGTCCTAGTTGACAGAGGGTTTATAGTTCAGTTACAGAGATGTGTACATGGCAATAAGCATGCAAGTATAGGCAAACAAGCTAAAGAATGTAACAGCAAAAAAAGGTTCTGGTAAACCTCCGTAAATCATGAATGGGGGATGACAGTGACACATCTTTCAAGTTATAAGCTTTAACAAAACTCCCGAATCTATTTGGGTCAATCCATTCAAATTACGACAAACAGCATCTTTTAAACTAGAATTCATAAGGATAATAACCTTTTCCATGTTTTATGTTTACATATTTCCACTTGTCTTATGACTATTCTCTTTAAGCAAAGATGTTGATCACCTGAGGAATACTTTGGCAAGCAAATTCTTAATTTCTGAGCTAGTTTTCTTTAAATATTTTCTTTTGTTGGTTATTTGTTGTCATGGTTTGATCCAGGTGTCCCCCACAAACAAATGAATGTGTTCTGATAGATCGGTCCTCAGCTGATGGCAGTTTGGGTTTTACAACCTTGATGAAGCTGTGTTGTCAGGGGCGGGCTTATGGGGTTAAAAGCCAGCTTCCCCTTGCCAGAGTTTGGCACACCTTCCTGCTGCTGTTTGCAGTGCTGTGGCAGAGGAGATGTCCAGCCCTCTGCTCATGCCATCGTTTTCCCTGCCAGAATGGAGTCTCCCCTCGAGTCCATAAGCCAAATAAACCCATTCTTCCACAAGCCGCTTTTGTTTGGGTTCTTTCTGCGCAGCAACTAGAAAGCTGACCACAACAGTTTTGGTACCAGGAGTGGGGTCATCTGTTGCTGCTAGAACCCTGATCTTGTGGCTTCGGTCTTCTGGAAATGATCAGGAAGGATGTGGAAGGACTTGAAATCTCAGCCTAAGAGATGCCTCACAGTGTTGTGAGTACAGCTTCATGGATCATTCTGGTCAGAGTAGAAAGACCTGAATGTAATGAGAACTATGGACTGTGAGGTTTGGCTTACGAGGGGGAGAAAGAACTTGGTAAGGACTGTGCCAGAAGCAGTTTGCGTGAGAGGATTGATGCGTTCTGTCTGCCTGTGTCCTGGAAACCTGTGCAGGGTTGCTTTACGTAAAGATGGACTGGTGTGAGCAGATGGAGATGGCACAGAAAGAAAGATCTTTGGGTCAAAACTGCTGCCCGTTCACCTGCAATTGTTTGAGAGATTACAACCACTGAGATTGGGCCAGCTGGTCTGCATTGGAACAACAGGAAGAATGTGGACTCTTTGAAGTAAGGGGCCTGAATGCTTTGATCACCCCTGGATTAACAAGTTGGTAGCCCACCTGGTTCTGTGGAATGGAGATTGGTTAGAAAGAGAGGGTCATTGGATTTGCAACACAGTTTTGTTTTTGAAAAATGG
>PVHP010028379.1:0-23163 GCA_004024765.1 Zapus hudsonius | reverse complement strand
AAAAGGGGAGTTGGATATGGAAATTTCCCAGTCATCATGTGGGAAGTTAAGAGTTTTCCTGCCACCAGTGTGGGGAAAACACGTGTCAGAGAGTTCACAGAGCTTGTATTATTTAGTTAGATAAACAGCCCAAGAACAGATAACAGAAAGCTCCCTTTATGAGAGAGGTTCATGAGAGAAAAGGTCTGGAGCCTGCCCCTCTACCCCAGCCATCAGCTAGGGTAGGGGTACAGGCCTTACCTCACTGAGGCCTGGGTCAGCAGTCCTACTCCATTGCCATGTGGGGGAAGAGGGGGCCTACTTCCTCTAGGGAAACTAGTTTTAAGTCCTCCCCAGGTGAGTTAGAGGGACAGCTGATTGGTTCATATCTGACCAATCAGTTTTAGCACCTAGGTTGTAGCTCTAACTAAACACCTCCCATTCAAGGTGTTGCAGTCAGCTTTCTAGTTGCTGCCCAGAAAGAACCCAAACAAAAGCGGCTTGTGGAGGAATGGGTTTATTTGGTTTACGGACTCGAGGGGAGACTCCATCCTGGCAGGGAAAACGATGGCATGAGCAGAGGGCTGGACATCACCTCTGCCACAACACTGCAAACAGCGGCAGGAAGGTGTGCCAAAATCTGGCAAGGGGAAGCTGGCTTATAACCCCATAAACACGCCCCCAACAACACAGCTTCATCGAGGTTGTAAAACCCAAACTGCCATCAGCTGAGGATCAATCTATCAGAACACATTCAATTGTTTGTGGGGGACACCTGTATCAAACCATGACACAAGGGGAGGGGCTGGAAGGAGAGGGGTGGTCCCTACACACAGCTGACTGTCACAAAATGAGTGAATTCAGCCAGTTTTCTGTCTTCTCTGTAGTTCCTTATACAGCTGTGGGATTAGATAATCACTTGTTAAATTAGGACTGCATCCCACCACTCCTCAGTAGCACAATACCCATCCCCTTCTTGTGCTTTAGAATGTTTATTATCATTGACATGAACTATGACACAGACCAAATATTAGTTTTATTATTTGTGCAGACAAGTATATATCTTATATACTTAAGTAAATATATATATCTGCCTAAAAATACAAGTTTGAAAAATGTGGAGACAATATATCATTGAAAATGAATTCATTAATTCATTTCCTAGACATTTATTGAGTCTCTTCCTAGGAAATTCAGGTTTTGTAAGGATTAAAGCACAGGGTGTCTGGAAAACAATAGGAAGATAGAGCAACTCCAGGGAGAGCCGCTGTAATGGACTGTTGAATTTCAATGAACACTTGCCCTAAACAAGAGAGTGCTGCTGAGTGCAGAGAAAGGAAGATAATCGGTGACAACAAATAGCGTATGTGCAACATAAAAGAAAATGTTAGTTTGGAGAAAGGCATAAGGATTGGTACATTGGCAAAATTTCACTACTAGGTTCTGGATGACATTGGACTTTAAAACCCCAGGCCGTGAGGGGATTTTGGAAATAAGACAGTTTACTGATAGCAGGGCCCTTGAAAATATATTAAGGAAGAAATTCCTTACTGTAAGGGGGAATTCTGATTTCATCCTTATATCTTTTCCCCTAAAACCTGACGGGAAGAAGTGAGTAAGATTACTGGATGTCTAAACGGATGGCTTGGGATCCTCTTTTCCCTTATTTCTTCTTCCCTAAAGTAGTTTCCCATTCCTAGGAATCTGACAGAAAGAGGTTAGTAAGATGACAAAGTGTTTAGAACTAAGAATTAGAGCTGGAATGACCAGCTCAGGCCTCACCAGTAAATTCCCATAAAAGACCCCAATCAGGGTGAACAGATGGACTTTCCCATTTTCAGAAATCTCCTCCTCAGTAAGCAAAATTCCTTCTTTCCTTCTCTTAAACTCTATAATGACATCTTTCTGAATTCCACCCTCTGTGTTCTGTAGCTATCATTCATCAAAAATAAATAAATAAATAAATAAATAAATAAATAAATAAATAAATAAATAAATAAATAGAAAAAACCCTCCAAGACAGCTTGGAGTGGTGGTGCAAACCTTTAATCCCAGCACTCAGAAGGCAGAGGTAAAAAGATTGCTCTGAGTTTGAGGCCACTCTGAGACTACATAGTGAATCCCAAGCCAGCCTAGGCTAGATCGAGACCCTATCTCAAAAACCAAAATAATAATAATAATAATAATAATAATAATAGTAATCAAGAACCTGGATGCCACTGACTCAGCATAAATTTTCCGTGGCCGTGAACCTGTGGCACCTTAACCCTGTCACTCTCAAAGACATCCCACAGTCCCACATCAGACCAAGACAGATATCAGTTTAGAAAAATTCTTGGTACTATATCGAGGAGTCAATGTTTTGACCAAAATACACCAAACATGTTTCATCAGGGAAATGGTGTATGAAATACATATTTTAATAGGTTTACTCTTTTGGTAACATGTAGAATGGATTAAAGTCGAGCACTATTTCAAGTAAGTGATCTAGACAAAATGCTATTGTTATAACTGATGAGGTGGAAAATGATGAATGCTTGAAATAGATAATTTGGCTGATGCAGCCCAACTTTCTCTTTCAAAGACCAACTATTTAATGAATACAGTCCATGGTAAGTGTTTATTCCCATGCACACCAGGAGCACTGGGGAAACGGCTATCATGAGTGAGCCTTGACAACTATTTAAGCCTCACTTTTCACATCAGAGAAATGGGAAAATTCATGTAGACAATCAGAAAGGTTTGCTTGCAGTTCTAAACTCCTATGAACAACTCTACTTTTTCTGTTTCTATTATAGAGCTGTAATTTACTGTTCTTTTTTTGCAAGTCAGGAAAGGAAAATGAGCTCATTAACTTAGAATTAATCCTCCAATTGTGCTGTCTCATATCTACAATGCCAGACATTGAGATGGACATTTCACAAATACTAATTAAGCTCAGTTATCTTTATGAGAAAGGTTCCATAAATGAAGAATGCAATTTAAAAATAAATTCTGAATTAAAGACTCATTTTTTCCTCTATGTCATCAAGAATAGCAAAAAATACCTCTCCCTACTTTTCAACATGCCACATATTACTTACTTTAACATGCATAAATTAATAACTATGTATAGCTAAGCACCTCTAAAGACAATGTTTGTAGTTACAAACTAAGTGAAGCAGTTGAAATAGTTCTGCCTGGTGGTTCTAATTGCAGATGTGCTAGCTAGGTCACGCAGGTCTCACTTGAATTGGAATTTGGCTTGAAGCAAGGGCTTGCCTGCCATTTACTAAATAGACCCATGCAAGCAGGCCACTAAGGCTGTCTAGCCCTACATTTTTCAATCAAATGCATTTTATTTTACATATTACCAGAAACATATGGATTGAAATTGTTTGTATTTGAACATACTTGACCCAAAACACAGCAATTTCATACAGGTCATCAAAATATTAGTGTATGAGAGCCATTAAAAACATAATTTATTCATTTTATTGGTCAATTGTAAAAAAATCAATACTATTTTCAAGAATTTCAACCCTTCAAACATATTCTATGAAACATTAAGATATCAAGTATAGGACTTAAGACCCCAAAAAGGAATAATCACATTTTTAAATTAGCTAAAAGTAGACTCTAAACCTCATATTGGAATTCTAGATCCAGTTGCCCGTTCTTCTTAAAGCCTCAAAAAAATTACAACTTCTGAATTCACTTTTGCACATCATGCAAAAGGCAAGGAGAGAACAGCACACGTCAAGGCCACAGCAGTGATGACTAGGAGTCCGGCTGCACATGCCACACCTTAAAACAGCCACACTGGAAAGAGAGCGGCTCCGAATACCAGCCACAAGCTGGGAGACCACGTGTTTCACAGGTCAAACAACAAAGTCAGTGGAGATGCATCTTCTTATGTTTAGAGAAAACAACTTTAGGGGATATACAGTGTATCTGAAAGAATGAGAACAGTGGGCTGGGGATACAGCTCATGGTAGAGCACTTGCTTAGCATGAGCAAGGTCCTGGTCATGATCCCAAACATCACAGAAGAGAGAAAGAGGGAGAGAAAGGGGAGCCGAGAAGATAAAACAGAAAAAAGAGTCAGGACTTTGGGTCAGATCTCAATGGATTAGCAACCTAGGAAAAAACTGTAGATACTCAGATATTAAAGTTACAGTGTGAATTGAGTTATTGCACTGAAAAAATATATAGATTATATAAGCCCCTTGGAATGTACACGTTGGGAAAATTAATCGTAAGGAAGCAAGCTGTCACAGATTCATGTGACCAAAGACAAACATTAGAAAGTAGATAGAGAAAGTAAATGCCTGACAGCATTGTTTAAGAGCAGCACAGAGTCAGCCAGGGACTCATGTACTTGCAATGTCTCTGAGGGAGAGATTTGGGAAGTCATCTTATATTGTCTTTCCTCTGTTTAATATATGCATCCACAAAGAATTTCTGACAATCAACATGAAAAAAGAAAACCACCATAAAAATAAATGATGTATCATTAGGAAGAGTTTAGAATAAGAAATGAGAGCATCACAACAATGTTCAGTGTTTACTAATAATGACAATCATTCAATTAAAATACTATGTTATTTTACATTAGCAGATTGAGAAAATGTGAGATTTGGATAGCATCAAAAATGAATAAAGGGGCTGGGGAGCATCAAAAATGAATAAAGGGGCCTTAACTCAGCGGTTAAGGCACTTTCCTCCAGTGCTTAAGGTCCCGGGTTCTATTCCCTAGTACCCACACATGACAGACCCACAAGGTGGTGGCCCTGGTGCACTCTCTCGCTCTCTCTCTCTCTCTCTCTCTCTCTCTCTCTCTCTATATATATATATATATATATATATATATATATATATATATATATATATACACACACACATATATATGCTTGAAAATGAATAAATAAAATATTTTTAAAAATGAATAAAGTTGTGAGGCAATTGGAGCCTCATGACCAGTGAGTGAAAATATAATTTGTTAAAACACTTTTAGAGAGATATCTGGAAGTTTATAGTTAAATCCAGTCCATGAACACTCTAATTTGTGAACTGCAATAATTTCTAGTCTTCAATACTGCTGTTCATATGCACTAGAAAATCCATTAAAGGATCACATAAGAATGTATTAAATTATCCAACACTTGTACAAGAATGACAAAAATATGATGGAGATGCAAAATACTATATACCAATCAAAAAGACAATTGAGTTAGTTCTAGTACAACATGGATATCAAAGTTAATATTAATTAAATAGTTAGAAGCAGAGGTCTGTGCCACAATGACAATTGGTTTTAATACATGCTTAATAATACACAGTCAATAGATCTGAAATGATCGTCTAACTTATAAGCTAACAATGATGACGATTGGGGAGAGCCCAAGTAGGAAATGAAATCAAAACATACAAAGCAGATCACACAAAGAATAATGAGGTGCTATAGTGTCCAGCGTGAGTGGTACATTTAACTCAATGTTGTACCTCTGGTAAAATAGTAAGAGAAATTAAAATAGAAAACCTCCCTTTAAGTCTCCTTTAGTTCTTCAATGAAGTCTGTACATTTCTGTTCATCCTCTGCCTGTCTACCACACACATATCCTAGATTCTTCCCAATAAAATATTGTGTATTGCCTTAGACACATTGCTAATATTTCTAAAGTTCTCTGCCTAAGTTGGCTCTCTGTCATCATAGAGGCAGTCAAACTGAGAGGAAATAATATAACCAGTATAACAATGTTTGTCATGCATAAAATATGCTGAGTGCATGTACATCTTAGCTTCCAATCCTCCCCCTATTTTGTATTGATCTGTCTCTCTTTATCTCTAACATTTCTAACAATTCTTACTGTTCTCACTGCTGTATCACGTTACAAGTGACTATTTTTTTTTGGCATTGCCTAATCTGTTCTATTTGATTTTATACACTACTTTATTCAATGTTTTTTATTTTCATTTTCCTAAAAACTGGTTGCTTCTAACCAAAGCTACACTCTGGAGATCTAAGGAAGTGAGCTAATGGGATGGATGTTCAGCATCTGCCTAGGTTTCACATTCCACATTTATGCCATCTCCCCTCACTTCCCCAGCCCCCGTTGGACCTACCCTCCTCCCTCAAATCAGTATCTTTCTCATCTCACAACACTGGACCTCAATAAACATCTTGGAATCTCCTGAGCCAGTCACTGGTCTAGTCTGGACAACACAGCATCTGAATGCTATAATGGAATTCAGAACGAACTACCCCAATACGGAGTCTTGGTGTCTGTAGAAACTGCAGAAGCAGAAAGGGCTCACTGACTGTCTCCTGCTCTTCTATCCTGAAGGAGACCGTTAAAAAAATGTTCTGACCCTCATTTTGGAGGTTCCCTCTCTGTTCTGGGTGGAAAACAATGCCCTTATCTTCAGCGATTCAAGAATAGAAGAGACTTTTTGAAGTTCCCCCATTTTATTACATAGACCATAACCCTTCCAAAAAAATATAGATGCTTAAATTTTACAAAATGTTCTACAAAATAGGAAAAAAAATACTTCTACTCATTTTATGGGTAGAATTTTAACCCTGATTCATATTAGAGACAAAAAACAAAACCAGGGAAAAATATAAATTAATCTTGCAAATGCTTTTAGTTGTAAAAATCCTAGGTTAATCTCTTATATAAAGTCCAGAAGGTTTCTTTCTGGACAGGTTCATTTAAAAAATAAAATAAAATAATCCAAGTGTTTTTGAAATCTACTTGAAAGAATTTCCAACATGAAATACAAGAAGAGTTTTATGGTAAAAAGGGAGCTTGTATTTGTATTCTTTACTACCTAGATTCTACATGACCTAAAAGGAGAAAATTAAAATTAAAAGCACATCACTAATAATACATTAATATTGGTCTTCCCTCCCCTTACCTCCTCCTTCCCTCAACACTCCCACTTCCATTGAGCATATGCATCACACCTTCATAACATATTCATCGGTTGATGGATGGGAATCTAGGCTGATTCCATTTCCTAGTGACTGAACAAAGCAGTAAGACACATGGATGAGGAAATATATCTATAGTAGACTACAGAGTCCTTAGAGTACATTTCCAGGAGTGATATATTTGGGCCATATGTTAGTTCTATTTTTATATAAAAACCTACTTCTCTGTTAGCTAATTTAAAACTACATTTTAAAAAAGGGTTTGAGCAGAAGTTTGCATAGGTGAATAATGCTGCTACCAGAAGCCATAAGTTATAGAAACATACTGAAGACGCCCATACTTCAGTTTCAGGACACTGAGACAGGAAGCTGGAACTGAGCTGTAAGCTTCCTCCCTGCCTGCTAGTGATCACAGTGCTAGAAGCTGCTGAGGGAGGAAAGTCAGCACCACCCTGAACCAGCAGGGGACCCTGTGTGCCACAGGTCTCATCAGAGAGGCAAGTGTAGCTACAAGGTGACACCCATGTTCTTCTTGGGCCTCTGTTCCTGGATGTCTACCTATTAGAAAATCATGCTCCTGTCCTCCTTTAATATGAATATTGAAAGAGACTAGATTCATCATTTTGGAGTGATTATGAGTGTAGTATGTATATACAGTGCCCATGCCAGTGTCCTGTATGTGCATTAGCAGAAGCCAGAGGAGAATATGGGGTGTCTTCCTCCATTGATCATTCCCAGACTTCCTTAAGAAGGTGTGTGTCTCTTATGGCTGACATCCCGGGAAGAGATGAACCACCCTGGCCTATCATCTAGGCCCCAAATGAAACCTATGAGAAAGTGGTGAGATAAACAAGAGACCTATCACCACTGCAAGTCAGATAACCCATGAAAGGTCAATGAAGACAGACACCAATGATACCCATCACAACCCAAAGCAGAAGTCATGAGACAATTAAGATCTCAACAATAAAGCAGACTTAAAACTCACCCACCATGACTCAGGGAACTGAGCAGAGGAAAAATTGTAAGAGTTATGGTGGGGGAGAATATCCAGAGACTTTGCCCCCTCAACAACAACACACAAAGGGTGTGGGGGAACTGGCTACCTCTAGAACAATTCATAACCCCCATTCCATAATCCCCATTCCATTCCATGGACTGATCCTGCATGGCCACAGAGGAGGGGCCCCAGTAGACTGGGGACAAGGAGGAGAGAAATAGGGGTACCATCATAAGATTTGCTCATATAATGATAATTATGGCTAATAAAGATAAATTTTTCTAAAAAAGATGGTGTCTCTTGAGGCTAGAGGTGGCTCAATGGTTAAGGTGCTTGACTACAAAGCCATAGGACCTGAGTTCAATTCCCCATATGTTGCTGTATACACAAGGTGGCTCATAAATCTGGAGTTTGCATAGGCTATTGTCCCGGGTCACCCATTCTCTCTCTCTCTCTCTCTCTCTCTCTCTCTCTCTCTCTCTCTCTCTCTCTCTCTCTCTCATAAATAAATAAAATTTTATTTTTAAAAAGGTGTTTTTCTAAACCTGAAGCTGTTTTTTTTTATGAGCCCCAGTTATTTTCTCCAGTTTGTTTCCTGCCATTGTAAAAGGCCATGCCCACCTGTTTAAGTGGTTTCTGGGGAATCAAACTCAGACAGACTTTGGTTCTCTCAAGCTTGCTGCAAAGAGCTGAGCCGTTTCCCGAGACCCAGCTTCCTCATTTGGTGATAGGTTGTTTCCTCCATAGGAAATCTGCATGAATCAACTGAAAGTTGTTAAAATCAGAATCCAAAGATTTGACATTGGAAAAGATACCTAAAAGGTATAGATGTGACTGTAAAAATTAGGGTTATGTGTGTTTGTGTGTGTGTCCATGGGGGTTGGAAAAGCAAATGTGAAATATTCTTGCATGATATTCAAGGAACATTCAATAACTCACAGGCCTTAGAATAGGAGAACTTAAGGGTCTGAAAAGCTCAGAAGGGTCTGGGAGGTAGAAGTTAGCAAGTAATAATTAGCCAACTTTACATCAAGAGGTAGGGAGACATTAGGTTGAACAGAACCTTGTAAAAAGTGGGGAAAAAAGTCTGGATTCTGTTGGAAGAAAAGTCTAGTTTTGATGGATAATTAAAAGAAGAGTGACATATTCAGTATACCTTTTTTAGAATATTATTGTGACTACTGGGTTGATAATAAACTATTCTTCTAGATTCAGAGAAATTTCTAAGAAAGCTTCTGTGGTTATTAGGAGGAGAACTATAGTGCCTTATTTGGATGGTGGCTGAGGCAAGAGAGAAAAGTATATTTGAGATATTTTGAAAGTGTAACTTTTTAGCAAAAATGATTGTAGGGAATCAGGAAAAGGGACCTTATGGCGTGAAATAAGGACTATAAGGTTACAAGAGTAAGATAGGGTGTTGAGAGGTGAATTTTTTCTTTATTTATTTGCAGGCAGAGAGAGAGAGAGAGAGAGAGAGAGAGAGAGAGAGAGAGAGAGAGAGAGAGAAGAGAGGGGCTACTGCAAACTTTGTTCATCTGGCTTTACATGGCTACTGTGGAATAGAACAGAGCTGTTAGGATTTGCAGGCAAGCTGCAGGCAAGCACCTCAACCTCTGAGCAATCTTTCTAGCCAGAGAGGTGAATGCACTACATTGTAATGCTAATTAGAAAGCCAAGTGTGGGACCATATTTGCAACCACTTAGAGGGCTGCAGCAGGAGGATGGCATAAGCCTAGGAGTTAAAAGACAGCCTGGGCACCATAGTAAGATCCCACCAAAGAGGAAGAGAGGGGAGCATTGTGGGAGGATAAAATAGGGTGAGGGATGAGTCACACTTTTAATCCTTTCTCGAGGCTTAGGCAAAAGGATCACAATCCCGAGGCCAGCGAGAGAGAGGGGGGGTCAGAGACAGAGACAGAGACACAGAGACACAGAGACACAGAGAAAGAGAGGAGAGAGAGAAGGGGGAGAGAGAGAGACTTAAGACATAGGTCAAGATTCACAGCTGAAGAAAGTTTCTTCAGTTCAGAGAGATCTGGTGTGTAGGCATGTAGTTCAAAAGTTTAATAGTATGTGTTGTTTAGTCATATAACACAATGGAGTAACACAGAGAAATGTGGGAAACTGAAAAAAGGATCCGTACCTAATCCTAGAGGAACTGCATCATTCACACAACTTCCTATTAAAAAATGTGAGAGGATGGAGAAGCAAAATATAAGAGAAAAAGCAAATGAAGTTCCATGACAAGCGTGAAAGAATGTGATGTGAAAGAAGTCATTCCATTGGATAAAATATGCCTGTGCTGATCCTTGCTCTCATTTTCACTCTCCTCGAGTCCTGGCCTGACATTCATCTCCTGTAATTCTACCTTTCTCCAAGGAGAGGGTTCTTCTTCACTGTATTTCATAAAACCATGTCAGGAATTCAACCTGAGGATCACAAAAACATAGAAGTAGAAACATAACCCCCTCAAAAAAAATACCTAAGGTAACAATGAAGTCTAATTATTTAGGGAAAAAATGAAAAAGAGGACATGTATTTAATATACTGCAAGAATGTTTAATGGCATAGTATAGGAAATTAGAGAACCAATAAACTAAAATCTGTATGTATCAATCAGCAACAAAACCCAAGGTAAGTGAAATAAGTGGGCTATAGAACACAATGACTTAAAAATGCCATTAGTGGGGCTGGAGAGATTGCTAAGTGCTTAAGGCACCTGCCTGAAAAGCATGACAACCTGGTTTGATTCTTTAGTCCCCATGTAGAGCCAAATACACAGAGGTGTATGCATCTGGAGTTCTTTTGCAGTGGCTGGAGGTTCTGGTGCACCCATTCTCATTCTCTCTCTCTCTTTGTCCCTCTTCTCTCTGTCTCTCTCTGCTTGAAAATAAATAAATAAAATAAATTTTATTAGTGTATATTACTGCCTATGTATATGAACAAAATACGCATTAACACGCACTCACAGAGAAAAAGCAAGGAAGATACATCATAGTCAACAGCTCTTATTTCTCAAAAATAGGGTTTAGTCAGACAGACTCAACATTTCCTTCCATTATATGGCTTTTAAAAAGTTTAATTTTTTTCTTTTTGATATTTTTAAATAAATGTATTAACAATCTCCATATATAATCCAATTTACCCTGATCATCATCCCCCCTCCCTTACTCGCTGCTACTGAACCTACTCTGTTCAACTAGACCCTCTTCCATTTTGATGTCATCATTTTTATTTTGCCCCATCAGCCATGACAACACATTGATGGCCAATATTATGCAGATCATGTGCAGGAAACTGCAGTCACTGTGAGGTTATGAATGCACTGGCCACTTCATGTCTGGACAGCCTTTCAAAGCATTCATCCTGGATAATAAGATTTTGTTTTAAGTTAGAGCAAACTGATGAGGAATGAAGGTACTATACTTGGATTCATTTTTAGTTAGGCCATTTTAATATTATTTTTGATCATTCAATGTTTTGTATATCAAAAAGAACTATAAGACTCCACAGTAAAGCATTACCCAAGGAGAAGTATCTGTATTATCATCTCCATCATTTTTCTTTCTGTATTCCCACTGGCTCACGAACAAAAAATTATATCATGCATTCCAAAAGGGTCTCCTTACATCCTCTCATAGATTGCTGCATTCACCTGCTCACTTCTCTCTACTTCCTAATTTCTCTTTAATCTGCCTCTGGTTATTTCTTTATTCTCATCACCGCTCATGCCCATGGTGCCAGTGAACATCATCTTGCCAAATTTACAGACACTTTTCAATCTTCTTTTTTGGCTGCTCAACCAAACCCAAAGAGATTCTCATTGCTACATCCTGAAATGCTTTCTTTACTTGGTTTCCATTCTACTATAGACTGATTTTTGGGAAACATCTTTTTTCACCTCTTTAATCCTATCCCCTTCCTTTTATGTATTCCTAATCCTGGATCCTGGGAGTCAATTATCAGAACCCTTCTCTTCAGTCTTGACTCACTCCACATGCAATTGTATCTGACTCCATGACTCTACAAACTACTGGTTATGGGTTAGCAGAACACCAGATGGTAAGGTAAACAAACATCCAAATTATTGTAAATAGATAAAAATTTCCTTTGCACATAACAGCTCAATATATATTTTGTGATTTGTGAATTGTTATTGTATATAAAAAGATATTTGAGGTTAAAAGAGCTTTTATATGACTTTCATTCTTTCTCTTTCTCTCTCTTCAGTGCCTATTCCCTGTGCAAGGACTTGACTTTGAGATGTTCCTCAGTGATCAAAGCATTTGAACCAACACTGAGTGTGGCCCCACATAATCATGTGCTTACCGGAAATCATGGACTACATGAAGCAAATCAAGGTTTTGCGGCTCAAGAAATGAAGCAACATACACAATCCGTGGATCCTCAGGAACGGATGGAGTTTGATTAGGGACAGCCAAGTTAGTCAGTTGATGAATCAATATAGAGAAGCTATTTTAATTCAAGGCAAGGCCAAAGCTCTTGTGCATGAATATTCAAATCCATCTGATACTGACACAGTTTTTGCCAATATCACAGGTATAAGTGGAACTGAAAGAACACATTGATTTTAAGCATATTTATCGGGAAAATAGAAATGTATGTTTAAAATTGATCATCGAAGTTCAGATGATATCAACTTCAAAATGAGCTCAGCAGTGGAACCATTTAATCGACTTAACTCCATTACAATGACAATAATCAAGATAATATTCACTGACATTTCTTGTATTCCATTCTTCCATATGGTGTTCATGCAATAACTTGACACTAAATTGACTCTGGTTAAGGATGCTGGTAGCAGCGCTTCAGACAAGCAAATAGAGCGATGGAATGTTCAAATGATTTGTTCAAATTCTACACTTCATATTTTATGAATTTCCTGTGCTTACTGTCTCTGGGTCTGGAGTTTGTAACTCTCAACAACATTCACCATTACCTCTAAAGCATTAGAATCAGGACTTTTCAGATATTTCTACATTATAGTATAACTATTACTGAACTTGGTAAAAGTATCATTTTATTCTTATGGCCAATAGAGTTTATATATTTTATAAAATGGACTCTAAGAAGCCAGTCGGGGTGGCTTTTTCCTATAATCCCAGCACTCTGGGAGGCTGAAACAGGATGATTACTAGGATTTTTCAAGCCAGCCTAGGCTACATAATAAGACACTTTCAAAAATAATGAAAGAAATTTGTTTTAAAAGCATCATATTTTATAAAGAGAAATAAGAACATCTCAGCAATGTCCATGTTTTAGATGCTATGTCAATAAACAAAAATTAATCTGAAGCCCTCAAATTTATGTTTTCTTAAAATTAATCACTGTAATATAGCTCTATTCCTTATAACTATTACTCAACAAGCAAAACATAAAGTCATATTTTATATCTCAGGTGCATATATTTTATCAGGGAATATTCATCTAGCAATATTATTTAGAGTACAGAACAACCAGGAGGGACTATCGCTGAGTAGTTAAGAGAATTAGCAGAAAATAAGCAATGACTTCTTCCCTGCTGTAATGGTTAATTTTTGATTACATACTTGATTGAATTAAGAGGTCTGTGCAGCACAGATCTGGGTGTGTCTGAGATGGTATTTTTCACAGAGAACTCTATCCTGAGTAGTCTGATGAAGGGAACGATTAAACCCTTTGAAAGTCTCATAAGTTGATGGCTTCATTGAGTGGTGGTTAAAGGTAGGAAGTCGGGCCTAGTTGGAGGAGGGAATTCACTGGAGGCATGGCTTTAGGGTTTATGTCTTGCCTTGGCTTTGCTTATATTCACTTTTCTTGCTTCCTGACCCACCATGACATGAACTGTTCTATTTGGTCATGCTCTCTCCACCACAATGGACTACCACTTCTAAAACCATGAGCCAAAATAAATCTTTCCTCTTTAATTTCTCCTGTCAGGTATCCTCCCACAATGACAAAAGAGTAAACTCAAACCCATCCATTATTAACCAAGGATGCTGCAACCACCATAGAGCCAGGGTTGTCACTGAAGTCTGCCCTCCTGCTGACTTCCTCCTGCCCCATGGGGATTAAGGTACAAATAAAAACATTTGATTTTTCTTTCTTTAATTATAAACTCCCCCTTATAAAATTAAATTATCCACCCAGGACAGATTGAGTAATTTATTCTGACATACCCTTTTCTCTATGGTTTTGAAGCTATCTACCTCAGATCTTCTCCAGAAGGCTTTGAGGTGTCACACGGATTCTTGGCAAGGCTTTTATCTTTAACTCTTCTAAGACAAAATCATATGGCAAAAGTCATGATCAGGTTGTAACTTAAGCTTGGCCTGATCAAGCTTCTGAATTTATTGTCATAGGGTCAGAATGAATTATTATACAAAACATGCATGGCATTTCCTGGGTCTCATTAAGATGAATGAAATTTTGGGTCCATTATGAATTATAGAGAATTTTGAAAGCGATACATACTTGGTTGAATGTTAATTGTTAATTCCTTACAATAAAATAAGTAGGTAATCATTCTCTCAATAAAAAGTTTTTTAAAAGATTGAAAAGTTTCATATATATGTATATATATGTGTGTGTGTGTGAAATTATTCTAGATGGTTTCTCTTAAGACTATAAAGCGTACTTGAAATCAAAGTTTGTCCAAATTTTTCCCTATAAATACATTTTCCAGATTATTTAATTTACCTGTAAAAATAGTTGTAATGCTACCATGAAAATTTATTTTACTTAGTTTTCTCATTACTATACACATAAAGTTTCATAGATATAAAGAAAACTGTAGTCAATATTCCAAATGCAAATAATGGCCTTTTTCTGATTTTGTCTTTATCCTAAATAGCATGGAAATAATAACCTAAGGGAAAATCATTTTGCCTTTGTAAGTTTCTTGATATATATCATCAAACTATGTTCTGGAAAAGCTGTAAATGAATTTTTGTTACCATTGCAAATGTGTAATAATCACCATCTAACCAGCAATCAGTAAAGTTATACATGTTCTCATATGTTTTGCTGGTCTGATAAGTAAGCACGGCATGTCATTCTATGAACTCCAGTCCATTTGCCTACCCTGATGAGAAATGATTTTTCACTTTCAATTACTGAAATATTGGTTCCATTTGATGGGTCCTTCGGAGAACTTGGTTTTAGGTGTTTGCTGGCAAGAGGTGGTAGCCCATGCCTGTAGTGTTTATCACTAGAGAGGGAGAGGTAGA
The DNA here is from genome assembly GCA_004024765.1 of Zapus hudsonius. Taxonomy (NCBI): domain Eukaryota; kingdom Metazoa; phylum Chordata; class Mammalia; order Rodentia; family Dipodidae; genus Zapus; species Zapus hudsonius. The sequence goes on along the minus strand of PVHP010028379.1, from coordinate 8,040 downwards.
AGGCTCACAGTTTCATCCTGGACTACAGAGTAAACAATAAAGAAATGAACAAGCAAACAAACAACAAATGAATTTCTTTGATGTATCTTTTACTTTGTTCTGATTCACTAATTCCACTTTGATTTTACAGTGGTCTTTCCTTTTCTTTTGACCTCCTATGGTTTGCTGCTTTTTTTCAAGTTTATTTTAAAATCAAGTATAATAATTTTTATTATGAAAAACCTGTTAGTAACCAATTTACACCTGGAGCTGTTTTGGCTAGAAGATAATTTATTTTCACTTCAATACTTATTGTCTATCCGATCACAGGCTTTGATTTGAATGTTTAAAATTTTAAAATTTAGGTATTTCTGATTTTATTGCATTGTGGTCATAAAACATGGCCTGTACCATTTCTACCACTTATTCCTAGAAATATTTCAGAAAGCATTGCATGCCAACTTCTTCTGGGGACCAGAAAATAGGAGTACCTCCTTCTTCAAACCATGTGTTTTTACTTCAGCACATGTACGACTACTATTTGCCAGCGTGTTTGCCTGTTTATCAGGCACCTGCACTGTGCTGTTAGGTCAGACAGGAGATCTGTGAGCATGTCTACTCCATGCATCCTCTGAATCTCACTACATTTTCAAGGTGAGATTTAGAGAAGCTAGAGAAACACCCAGGAGCTGGTGGGAATAGGCACAAGGCGAATAAAGAATGACAAAGGGGTCCTGGTTATTAAACACAGCCAAGGGCTTCCTCTGAAGATGAAGTTCACATTAGCCATGAGGGGAGGACACATGGCTTGTCTTCTACTGGGTTTAGGCTAGAGGAAAACCAAATGCATGTGTAATGTCTTCAGAGCAACTTCCTCTCTTGGGATGCTTTGTAATTTTGTAGGGTAAATTGTACATTATTATGGATTTATGTTGTCTGCTTTACTGTGTGTGGTGTTCATGATGATGTTTGTTCTATCACTAGGTGTTTTCTCTGTGTAGTGTGTTCCCTCTCTTGCTCTTGCTCCCTCTCTCCCATATATATAACCTTCCTTCTAACACTGGCATCCAGTAACTCTATTGTAAATTAGTGTGTAAGTCCCACTTATCGGGTCTTCCAAGGATGATCCCAAAACAGCCAAGGTGATTAAACTTCATAAGGAATGTGCAATTACTAATTTATTACAATTACAGATTCCAAGGACAGCGGGCAGGGCATGTTCTCCATGGGAAAAGGTCTTAGAAAATAAGCGGGACTGCGAAGAGAGAGAGAGGACCCAGGGGACAGTGAAAATTGGGATGGAGCACATGAATTAAAGGGTTGCGATGAATTCCACTGATGTGTTTGAATGTAATCAGGTCACAGTTAGTGGCGGGCAAGAGCAGGACATGGGCAGGGACAAGCTTTATCATCTGGGCATGACATTTACACTTTATCTGTGCAGATTTTACATCCATTAGAATCTCACCAAAATAACAATGTTTGTTTCATATAACCTACACTGATCTCATTCTCCATTGGAGAATCTGTGTTTTTCAGAAGGCAGTGAGAACCATGGACAACCCAATTCCACCAACAGGACCTGAGATGAGGCCTGTCAACCAGGCAGGAGATGAACCAACCCTAACCTATGATATAGAGCCCATTCGAAACCTTTGAGGAAGAGGCAAGATGAGCAAGTGACCTACCTCCATAACAAGTCAGATAAACTATGAAAGGATAATGGAGATACTAAGGATACCCAACATAATCCAAATCAGAAATCCAGAGACTTTTTAAGACCTCAACAATAGTAAAGCAGACCGAAAACTCTTCCACCATGACTCATGGAGCAGAAGGGGGGACAGAAAGATTATAAGAGCCATAGTGAGGAAGAATATCCAGTCATTGCCCCCTCAGCAACAACACACAAAGAAAAAAAAACTGGCTACCTCTTGTGCAATTCATAGCCCCCTATCCCATGGTCTAGTCCATCAAGCCCACTGAGGAGGGCCCCCAGAGGGTTGGGTATAGGGAGGAGGCAAATGGGGGTACCATCGTAAGACTTGTTCATACTATCTAATTATTGGCAATAAATGTTAATAAAATATAAATACACAAAAAGTGAAAAATTAACTTTTATCTTAAGAGAGTAATGTCATAATTGCAGTATTTTTAAAAATTATTTTAGTAAGTTTTTGACAGTTTCCAAGATGACTCAACAAATGTTTAGAAATACTACATTCAGAAATCCTAGTCTAACTCCGTTTTAATCTGAATTCTAGGTGTTACTTCTTATCTGTAGAATCATTATGGTATTTACATATTTTAATCATAGTTAAGGTATTTGTTATTTCACAAACATGAATGCCATTAAAGTACTTTGTTGTCTATCCAATAGCTTCTACAAGCATGTTTATATCCACAAAAATTAGAACATGTACTTTTATTGAATCTGTAAAAGCTATCTGCAGTGGATTAGGTGGCATTGCTCATTACCATTCTTCATTTGTAAAGAGCCACAATAAATTGACCTGGGAACATAGTTTTCAAACCTCTCTTTAAGGAACCATGATATTTATTCATGGTGATGACAAAAATAAGACATTGAATGATGGTCCTGTTTTCTAATACCACAGCATTCTTCTTTGTTCAGATTGCTCTTATTACCTTTTTTATCCTCGAGACTCATCACTGAGCTTCAAGGATTATCAATACCTTCACCTAAAGCAGAGTAGGTATCCCTCCCTGGTTCTTCTATTCATAGCTTTGCATCTTATTATTCCCTATTTTTCATATCATGTTCTTGTGAATTGCCCACCTGTCAATATCACCAATAAAATTTTGAACTCTTTGGTAAGGATTTTTTTTCTTCGTATGTATAGTGTCTTTCATACTGCATTGCTTAGGGTTCAGTAACATTCAATGGATACTAGTATTAAAGGCAAAAAAAGGAAGACGGAATGGAGTAAAACAGGGTGGGGGAAATAGATAGAAAGATAGGATGATGTGAGAATAGTCTAAACCAAATTGGATATTGTAAACCTGACCCTTTGTACATGTATATGTAGATCCATTTCTTGACAAGCAGACATGAATTTGTAGAGAACAAATTAAAATCCTGAAAGGACTGATCTTCGCTTGATCTTCTCATATTCTATAGTGGAATTAGCAATTCTCAACAATTGTCCTTGTCTTTTCTAGAAGAGTAATTTTTTTTTCTGTGTCTGTCTCACAATTGTGCCTTATTAGCTTTCTTTCTGTCTTATCAGCCCTCTGAAGAAATGGGTAGCAGACTGAATGCATATATTAAAAATGTATGATAAATATCTGTTTGTGAATGAATGGATGCCTAACAATGAATGGATACCTTAAAAGCAGATACTTAAATAAATTCTTATCCACCTGCTCACAGTCTTTCAGATGTGTTTGAGACACTTTAATTCCTCATGAAGTGATTGTGGAGGCTCAGAGGTTGATGGATGCATTTTCTAAAACTTTATTAATTGGATAGGGACAAATTCACTATAATTGTCTTTTGTGCTCAAAGTGGAGGCTGCTGACACACATGTCCTGGTCTATCTGAGACCAATAACTTTCTAGTCAGTGGTTTGGTTCTGCTGTCTAAAAAGCAAATGCATTGTCAATTAGCAAGTGGGGAAATACTTGATTGACTCTACTAAATTAGATTTTGTTGACCTGCCAAAGTGAATTTGTCAATATCATTTCTTAGTAAAGTTTGCAAGCACACTCGTGCATACACACACACACACACACACACACACACACACACACACACACACACAATCACTCTAAAGTGCTTCAGGCATTGGTAATTTTTTTTTAAAACTCAAATCAGTGTAACGGGAAAAAAGCGCTTTGAAACCAAATGTCTATGGAAATTTTTGGTTCTAACTCTAGGGCTTGGTGATTTTTATGCTACTTCTCTGAGTCTCAGTGTTCCAGTGTATTAAATGATGGTAAAATGCTTCCATTAAAGGATTAATCTGGGATTCTCTGGAATCAATAAATAGAAATGCCTATCTGTACCTGGTGTTATAACCACTATTTATTAGGTATTTTTTGAATCTTTTAAGAATGCAATTATTTAGGATTAATCCTGCCATTACAACAGCTTTGCAGTTGACTTTTTTGGCAAGATTGGGAGACAACAATATGAAATTGTCAAAGATGTAAATGTCATAATTCCTGTCTTTCTAGGTGAATGGTTCACTTAGAGAGATAAAATACATAAGTATATGACTAAAATAATATGTTAAATATATGATTAGGTGAAATTAGATGTGTTCTTTTTACCGATATTTATGTAAATTATACCTGAATCTTCCCAAAATTAATCTATTTTGTCAACTGCAATCAATTCTTCTTATTTTTTATTAAAACATTGTTAAATTCCCTACTGTCAGAATTGACTTGGCATGCTATTCAAATAGTTATATAGATTGCTTCTCTATGGAAATAGCAGCATTACTTTCCATTCTTTTTATACCTATTTCAAAATCCAATACTTATAAGACTATTTTCAATTGCTCTCTTTATTTTCTTAGTAAAGATTCCTTCAACTCATGTGGCAAGCTCCACTGTAATGTCACTTAAAATGGCACTCAAACTGTGTGTGTGTCTGTGTCTGTGTGTGTGTCTGTGTGTGTGTGTGTGTGTGTTAAAGTGATCTCATAATGAATAAAGGAAAGACCTATAAGAATGCTAAGGTATCAGGCAATGGTATGGTTTGTGCACTGGGATTTTTTTTCTACCAAAATAAATGAGAAGGCAACTAAATCAGAGGGAATGGTGAAGAATAAGATGAATGAAGGAGTAAGGGTGATGAGTAAACTAAGGATGAACGAAGAGTAGTGTCAGCTGAAAACTTCAATTCATATCTATGTGATTAAGGCCAACTGAAATCCGTGTTAAGCTTTATGAGTTCTGGGCCACTCTGAAACTGCATTATAAATTCCAGGTCAGTCGGGCTAGAGATAAACCTTACATAAAAAATATATTTTGTTAAATTTGAAACTAATTTATAGTCACAGTGATCATTTTTCAATAATCAACTTAAAGACTTGCTGCTAAAAGTCTCTTATTAATGAAATGAATGTGCCATTTCAGCTTCCTGGGAAGATACTATAGTATCACTAATCGGTGGACACACTCTCATGCTTCACAAGGAGGTGCAGTATTTTAGGTACGTATTCATCATCCTCTGTGTAATTTTCAGAACATCCCAGTGTTCTGTGTAGAAGATGGAGATAATACTTATTCCTTCAATCTTAGGTAATATTTGCAAGGCAGGGAATATCATACACCAGAGCCTTACTGTTATCAGTGTTACTACTCTTTTGATAATTTTTAATTTATGGTAAAAATATAACAAGAGAGCAACTGTTTTAACAAATTTTATTGAGTATGGGTCCAATGATACCCAGTTAATCTCCAGATTTTACTATCATGCTTGAATTACAATGGCCATTGATTAGCAACTCCCCATTTCTTCTTCCCCTGTATTTCTGATTTCTTTAGTTTTCTCATCACTCGCCATTAGAAACAGCTGCCTGACCACTCTCTACTGCTCAGGAAGAGATCATGCTGAATATGATCATTACAAACCAGAGCTCCAGAGAAAAGCTCCTTGGAAAGTTCAATAACATGCAGAGAAAAATAAATCAGTAAAAAAACAGTTCATAATAAACATTTGCACTCTCTGGTACTTTGAAATAAATAAAACTTGAAATCAACATTATACCACCCCAAAAGCCAATCAGTACACGAAATTCCAGGGATAGAGCTAAAGAAAAATAAAATCCATCCTTTGCACTAGTTTAATCCAGGTTATGAAACAAAATATGCAATACCTAATCAACATGAATAGCAGCAATGTGTAATGGTAGGTGAAACAAAAGAAGAGAGAGCATCTGCAGCCAAAAAAATGTGACCCAATTAGTAGAGGAAATCATTAATAAAATATTTATAGTTTTTTATAATAGAGCCAGAGTTGTTCTAGGTACAAAGGCTATATACTTATGTTTACAAATTTGCTAGATGATTTCAGACAGCTTCTGTGTGATCATTCCTCAGAGACTCACCACCTTCCTGTGCACACAGCATCAAAAGTCACTTTGCTCTTTTCATAGCCATTGACATAAATGGAGGTACATGGCGCCAGAACTTTATGGGGTGCTTTTGGCTTTCCTTTCCTCTTCCCATTATATAAGCCTGGGCCCTGAAAAGCAGCTAGACAAGAGGCAGGCACATTGCTAAGAAGGTAAAAATAAAGTAGGTAGGCATTGAAAGCATATTTTAGAGTTTAAACCAAGCACATGAACAAAGTAATACCAGTAAAAACCTCATGATCACCATTTCTAAACAGAAGTGCTTTGGAATAGAACTACAGAAATCAACAGATCCTTGCTAGCTGCTCCCCAGGAACAACACAATGCTTTCAGTGACACAGATCACCAAAGGAAAAAAGACAGAGATCATCTGTATTCCAATCACTGAGGCTGGCTGGGAGCTCTTAATTGGTACCATCTCAAAGAGCTTCTCAGCACTTGATAGTCTGTTACACTAGAATACCGTTTAGTGTATGGCTTAAGTCTCTTAGAGCTTAAAAAGTTGCCTTTTGGGGTAACATCTCCCCCATCTGTCATGTTGTCCCAATTGCCTTTTCTCCACTGCCATCCAATTGCAGCTCCTTTCTAACAATCAGGAATAAGAGATCTCCATTAGTTTGAACCAAGGCTCATCATTCCCCTTCCCTAGTATCACAAGACTTCAGGAAAAGCCTTTGGAAAGGAGGCCACAGCAGCAGGTAAATCACACCCCTAGTTGCTTTGAGTTAATTTCCTTTCTGCAAGGTGCTGAAATGATATTCAAAAAGGAAACTGCAGCTTGCATTTAGGTATACACCTCTATTAGCAGACCATAGCTTAAAGAAATTAATCTGAACTGAATTAATACATCAGTATTGGCCAAAAGGGAACATAGTTTTATGTGTTTAACACTGTATACAATGGGTAATATACACTTCCCTCCCCAAATGAGTCTTAATTCTAATACTGGCATTATACTGCTCTGAGGAAAGCACCAGCACATGCATAAAGAACACTGATGGAAAATGGCCTTCATTATTAGATATATGCAACTCATATTTTAGAAATACTATCATTACTGAATTAGGTTAGGAAATAGATAAAATTGAGCCTGTCAAGAAAAAGAGTAAATTCATGGTGAGAAGAAATAGCATTCATTTTTATTCATTAAAAATTATATTTACTGAATTTTTCATGTGCCAGAATTATAGAATCTATTACTGCTATTGTTCAACACTGAGTAAAAGATGTACATGTAAAGCATACAAACCCCTGTGAGAAAATGTCTTCTTTTATTATAAATGTATAATTTTATTATATAAATTATATTATTATTCATTTATATTTTAAAAAGCCATATCTGGGACTGTCAAAATGATATAATTTATTATGAAGATGGCTAAATCTTATCTGCATTCATTCATGCATTCAAAATTGTTTTTGAGAAGCTTGGATCAGCCCAGAATAGTATATAGTCTTAGAATGTATTATTTACCAGGCTAATTATATACCAATCATCATCTGCTTTAATGGGACTAATAGTACAGAGAAATCTCAACTCAAACCAGTACCCGCTATTCTTGGGGGAAGAAAGAAGAATTAAAAATAAGTTCCTATGATAACACCGGCTAGAAAGCATGAGTCTCAGAAGACAATCATGTGGTCTGGATACCACATTCAGTACCCAATGGGAAGATGGGACAGATGAAATCTAAAGTCAGACTAGAAAGAATTAATTCTTTCTAGGGCAGAAAGAGCATGGAGGTTCGACTGCATTAAAACAAGATGAGAAAAGGGGCATAGCCAAATAAAAGTATTTATCTGTCAATTGGAGTTTTAATTTTATCTCAGCTGAGACTCAATATAGTAATGCTATCAGTTCCAGGATGAAATCAAATTGCTATTGTAGGTATAAGGTGGCCCTTGAGTCAAGGATATTGTACCAAATCTTGACATAGTTATTTATATCAGT